>CATIWR010254369.1:0-61765 GCA_949677035.1 Omphalea diandra | reverse complement strand
GGTGTATGTGATAATTGTATGATATGATTATGTTCTATTACATGTATATATGATTGAATTGTTACATGTTACATGAAAATATAAGTTAAGTGAGAATGATTGAATTGTTACATGTTACATGGGAATAATATGATTATGTTTTATTACATGTATATATGATTGAATTGTTACATGATACATGGGAATACAGGCCAAGTGAGAATTAAATGCTCTTAACGATTACTTGGCATATCATTTGTGAATAAACACTTACATATGGAACTAAAAGGGGCGTTGTGACCGACTTGTAAAACGCTTGCAAATTACAGGAAGATGGACCAACAGGTCCTAAATCATATGTTAGATGAATCACATGAATATCCCGAGAGCAATGTTTGCCTTTCTCGTTCATGACAAAAACAAAGCTATTGCATTTGCACTTGCATAGTCAATTATTATACTTGCAATGTATCTTAATGATATTTGATTACAGTTTATGCCATGAGAATTTGACTGTTGTTTTTATTCACTGAGTTGTGACTCACCAAATCGTAAATATTTTTCAAATACTGAAGAATAGGAATTAGACACTTTGGTGTTTTGAGTTTTATATTAAGAATATGGACCACAGGTCGTCGGCTGAATTCCAACTCTCTCTCCTTATGTCATGTACATACATTTGATAGGAACTAGTTATGGTCACTAGTCCTAACATTAGTTAACACATGTGTACATTAAATACATATAGGATTATATATGTATGATGAATAAACCTTAATGTGTAAGCATTTCTGAACGTAAAATGCCATGATTTGCAACTGAAGATGATAGTTACAGTTGGTGGTATCAGAGGGTTCAAGCACACGCGAGGCAGACGTGTAAATCCTAGTGTGTATGACATCGCAGGGCCGATGGGCAAATCCCAGATGTTGAGTGCTCTCATAGGTACCAGCTGTAGCCACATTGTGACGTTACAATTTGTGGTATCAAAGCTGATTTACAAATGAGAATAATGGATGTCACAGTTATTGGTTTGACAAATGAATTTAGATGTTACAGTTTTGGTATCAGAGAGGGCTTAAGCATATGCGGGGTAGATGTGCAAATCTCAGTGTGTATGACATCGCGGAGCTAACGGGCAAATCCTGGATGTTGAGTGCTCTGATAGGTACCGATTGTAGCATTACAAATTGTGGTAGCAAAAAAAAAATGTTAACATTCAGTGGTATTAATGATTGTTACATTTATTGGTATCAGAGCAACATGATTTGTAAACACAAGTGGTCATTACATTTATTGGTCAACGCAATTGGTCATTACACCCAAACATCACATTAGAAGTAATATAACATCAAAACATAAACAAATGCATTATGGAAGCCAATGAATCATAAATATGTGGTGTAAGACTCTTGGAGGATTTGGGTGGCCTAAAGTAAAATCATTACAAAAGGGGTCCTAAGATTGATGAACTCTCTCCCATTGTTAATTAAAAAGAGATAGGCATCCATAGACACTATTAACCATAACAAAGGTTAAAATGCCATTTAAACAAAGGGAAATCATAAGGACAAAATAAATTAATAACATTCTTAAAACATAAACATGACCATAATATGACTCCCAAAGTCCTAGGAACCATAAGTTTCTTACTTGGTCATTGCCAAATTTGGTCCAGATAAAATCTTAAAACAATGACCAATCAAAATGTGGAAGAGAATAAAACATAAACACAAAATGAGCATTTAAAATCATTTAAAACTTGTTCAAAATTCCTTTATGAAGCGAATTGGGTCCTAGGTAATTAGGCATTGCTCAGGCATTGCTCTATTCTACCACTGAGACCATAAAAAATCTCAAAAATAATTTTGGAAAGAAAGAATTTGAGTGAAGAAGAAAGAGTTTGCAATTTATTTCCTAGATTGAAGAGGACTATATAAACCACCATAAGCCTATACAACCTCTGTTTACTGGGTTTTTGAAATCAAAAAATAAGAAAGGAAAGGGGATGAAAAAAGGGGAAAATGAAGGTCTTTTGGATGCCTTTTTGTGTTCTTTTGCCCTCATAGGCTCACAAGATTATTTATATCCTTTAAAATGCCTAGGGAATACATACGAGTGTAAAGGTTAGGCCTTATTTTACCCTAAGAATGGATGGAATAGACTAGGGTTTTAGTGTTTTTATACTATAGGTTGAATGTGGAGAAATTTTGGTAGAGTAACACTAGGGTTTTCCTAGCCTCTCCCATCTCTTCAAATAGGGAGCTATTTATATGTGATGGATGGGTGCACTAGAGCTAAAACTGGTTATGGATGTAGGATGTTTGTAACCAATAAAAGGGAGGGAGATGGATCTCCTAGAATTAAGGTTTACACGTAGGTTATACAACCAATGTTAGGTTGTACATCTAACATAATGTTGTATAGATGAATGGTTTAGAGGGGACAGATTCCAGAAGGTTCCCCTGCTAGGGTTTAAGGCAGGGTTGTAAAACATTGATTACTGGGTTGTACAACAATGCTAAATGGGTAGTATAGCCCATTAATATAGGTTGAGAACTTAGTCTTGGCTTGGGCTTAGTTTTGGGCTCTTCCATAGTGTTCAAAGGCCTTGTTCCTCTTCCTTTAGCAATTTCCTCCTTTGTATTTTGGGAAATATGTTCAATGATTTTCATCATTGGGCTTTGCATCCTAAGGCCCAGAATCTGATGCTTACACAAAATTTCCTCACTACACAATTGCAACAATAGTCATACCCCTATACCATGTCTTCCTCATTTAACAAATGTTTGTCTTCCTCTAATACCTTAGGTATTTATTGTAACATCCCTATCCCCATTCATTGGCATTATCACATGAACATATTCATTGCATAAATGATATGAAATCCCACATGAACATGTGCATTGGATAAATAATCATTTAGACATGTGAATTGTAGAAGCATGATAATGACACTTGCACCGTTGCATTTGGGACACTTGAACATATATGTAGTGTTTGTATGGTTCCATGAAAAATTATTTTATATTGTGTGCTTGTTATAGCATCATAAATAATGGTGTTATAGAGCTTATTTTAAAGTATAAGGAGCATCTAGGAATTAGTAGATGGATGGAAGTGCTTAAGGAGTGAAGAAGACGGACTAAAATAGGAAAGTGAACTTCCAACCAATAGGAATGCAACACCATGATTTTGTCTTGTTGTAATAGGCTTACAAGTGGAATTTTTGACCCATTAGGATCATAATTAAGGGGTTATAGTTGAGTTATAGCAGAAGATAAAGAGAGCTAAGGAAGAAAAAAAGAAAGGAAGAACAAGAAGAAGAAAAAGAAGGAGAGGAAGAAGTGTGGGCTACCTAGGAAAGAGTTCTAAGGTTTTCTAATTTTGGGACAATAGGTAAGTTAATTTATCTTCTTCTTAACTGAAATTAACCTCTCATGACATGTTAATCATGCATGGTTAGTGAGAATTATGGAATAATTGAGGTAGAGCTCTTGGATGGAAGTTAAAATCTAAGAGAATAATAGTTGTTTGTGTTGGATTTTATTGTTAGAGTAGGATTTTGTACCCATAATTTCATAACCCTAGAAGAGGAATTATGGAAAGTAAGAAATATGAAATTTGTAGCTTTATATCCCATATAAATTCATATGAAACAGTTTTGCTTGATTTGGTGTGTGTGAGGAGTTATGGCTCCTTCATTAGGGCTGGTTCACAACTAACCGAGATTACCTCAATCTTTCTATTTTCTTATATTTTGATGGTCTTATGTTCTGATTTTGACAAAGTGTAAAACATAAAATTTGTAGGGTTATATCATCTATAAATACCTATAAAGTAGTTTTGATTTATTTGTTATGCAGAAAGAGATATGGCTCATTGATTGGGACTGACCCTGTACCTAGGTGAAACCCCACTTTTCTTTTAATTATGTTTTCCAAAATTTGATGGCCATAGATTTAGAATTTGATGATGGTCTAAACTTAAAATTTGTATATTTATACTGATATACATACCTGTGAAATATTTTTGCCAAATCCAGCATGGTTGTTGAGATATTGTCCCTTCATCATGACTATTTGTCAACATGTTACAAACCTACTCACCTTGAGATTTGTCCTTTGTTTTGGTGACCTTATAAACTGAATTAGACAATGAGTAAAACATGAAAAATTTTAATTTATATGTTTTGTAACTGATGGTGGATTATTATTTCAATTGGATTTGTAAAATTTGAGATACACCTAGGAATGTAAGACCTACTCAGATTGAGATGACATTGCAATAGGAAAAATTTAAAAATTTACCACATTTTCTGTGTGTCTGATATTAGCCTGAGATTCGAATATGTTGTCTCATTATGTGTCTAGTTTGTTTAAAAAAAGAATCAAGTCATTTGGATAAGTATATCTAGTGTTATTATAGTGAGAGTGCAGTAAGCTCAGGCTACCATATAAGGAAAATATGCATAGACACTAGGTCCACTTGCATGAATCATGCCATAGTTACATACCAAGTATTCATAATCATTTTGACATACTTATAACCATGTATGTATCAAATTTTATGATCACAAAACTTTGAGGAAGCCCTAGAGAGAGAACCAAACCTACCATAAAGGTTGGTCACATCAAAAGGTGAGTAAAAACCATAATTAGATTCAATGTGTGTGGGTGATAATTTTATGGTATGATTATGTTCTATTACATGTATATGTGATTGAATTGTTACATTTTACATGTGAATACAAGTCAAGTGAGAATCATATGTTCTTAATGATTACTTGGTATACCATTTGTGAATGAGCACTTGTATATTGAACTAAAATGGTGTTGTGACTGACTTGTCAAACACTTGTAAATCACGTGGAAGATGGACCAATAGGTCCCATTGGCATATGTTATTGATCAAATGAATCACTTGTTATATGTTGGCCAACAAAATCAAATGTCACTTGAATCACATGAATTCCCGGGAGCAGTGTTTGCCTTGCATGGTCGCGACAAAAATTATTCTATTGCACTTGCACTTGCATAGTCAAATGTTATACTTGTAATGTATCCTGATGATATTTGATTATTGGCTATGACATAAGAATCTAATTATTGTTTTTATTCATTGAGTCATGACTCACCAAATCGTAATTATATTTTTTAGATACCGAAGAATAAGGATTGGACACTTTGGTGCTTAGAGTGTTGTATAGAGACACATGGACCACAGATCATCGACTGAATTCCAACTCTCTCTCTCTCCTTGTGTCACGTATATACATTTAGATAGGAACTAGTTATGGTCACTAGTCTTGACATTAGTTAACATTTATGTACATTAAATACATGTTTGATTGTGTATGTATAGTGAATAAAACCTTTATGCATATGTATTTTCGGACATGGATGCTTTGAGTTTTGTAAATGAAAATGGTCATTACACTTGAGGTAATTTCTACCTCCTTCTCCTTTGTTGAAGATTTAAGGGTCAGGGTTCTTCTTTCCTTTTTTGGTTTATCTCCTTGGCCTCTTAACTTCTTCATTTGCTCATCTTTTTGTAAAACCAACTCATGAGTTAAGAGTTTGCCTATCAACATGTTTATTGGCACCTTTCCAATCTTCGGATTAGACTCTTGGATGTTGCACACTCTAGCACTAAATTTATTTAAAGGAAGAGTTTTGAGGATTTTTGTGTTTACCTCATAGTTTGTAAGAGTCCTTCCGAATTTCTTCATATTAGTGATGATAGATAGAAGCCTATTCGTCATTTCGATGAAGCTTTCATTATCCATCATCATGAATAGCTCCCATTTAGTTACGTACATCTCCAACTGGCTTAACTTAACTAGAGTTATGCCTTCATGGTAATTCTTATGTGTCTTCGAAAAGGCATGTGTTGTTTGGCAATGTTGCACTCTTCCAATCTCTTCTCTAATGAGAGAGCTTAGAAGAATGGTCATTGCCCTATTGTTTTTACCATTTGATCTCTGGTGAGCTTCAACCCATTCTTCCCTTGGGATAAGTTCTTCAATTCCATCCACTACCTTAGTGGGTGGCTTCCATTATTTGACAACCACATCCCAAAGGTCCACCACATTTGTGCCAAGATAGATTTTCATTCTATACTTCCAATGAGTATAGTTGGATCCATTAAAGTGAGGCTTGAGGTGTGAATGGATTCCCTCTTGTGCCATTGATCTTATCTCACCCAATTAAGGCTAGAATGTGAGGCTTCGCTATGATACCACTTGTTAGCCCTAGGCACCAAAAAGGAGGGGGGGGGGTGTTGTTGAATTGGTGTATAAAAATTAAAACAAGAATGTAAGAAGGACAATGAGTAGAAGAGACACACAAGATTTATAGTGGTTTGGGTATAATCGATCCTATGTCCACTCCCCAATTCTCAACAATTAGGTGTTCCACTATCTTCAAATGGTGTTTCTAAGCTCACACCTAACTTTACACTTATGTTTTCAAGGCTCACACAACAAACTTTACACTTGTGTTTTTGAGGCTCACACAATAACCTTTACACTTATGTTTTTAAGGCTCACACAACAACCTCTCTTTACAAGTTCACACTACAACCTTTATAATTAGTGTTTATGCTCGCTCTAAACAATCACTTAATGGCTAGTCCACATGTCATCTTCTCATTGGTTCTCCAAGAAAATATAGTTGTTGCCTTTCACCTACTCACAAAAGTAGTAGTCGCAATTTCTCTTGTATAGGGCGAGACTGAGGACGCGAATTCAACTGTCAAAATGTTCATCTTCTTCTTCATGATTCGCGGTCGCTACCCACAAGTTGCCATTGCAATTTTTGTCTTCCAATGGTCACCTGGGACACTTGTCATGTTGCGGTTATGGACTTGATTCCCTTTTGAGTTACTTCTAAATTGGCGGTTGCGACTGAGACATAACACACACCGCGAATTCGTCTGTGACTTTGGTTCTCCTATCTTTGGATGGGTCACGACAGAGAAGTAGCTCGCGAATTTGCCCGTCCAATTTTTCAACCTGCCTTAATTTAAGTCGCAGTATCGATATTTGAAGTTACAGTCGTGAATTAGGAGACACTTTGCTTTCTTTAGAGATTATGAACTTCATCCAACTTCCAATTTAGATACTAATTAAAAATTGCAAAACAACACTTAATTGAAACATTAGTATTGATCAATCTCCTTTGTCAAGATCAAAAGAGGTCCAAGACTTAGCATCAACCATCCTAGTCCAATAAAAGGAATAATTTGATTTGGCAAGAAAGGGAAACTGAGTCCTCAATACATAGGGTCATATGAGATCCTAAAAAGAATAGGTCTATTAGCTTATAGGCTAGGACTATCACCAAAGATGGCTTATATTCATGATGTATTCCATGTGAATATGAACAGAAAGTATCAATCTAATCCTACACATATACTTATGGATCTAGTTATAACAATTACAGATGATGTAAGTTATGTTGAAGAACTAGTGAAAATCATTGGTTAAAAGATAAAACAATTATGAAATTGAGAAATCCCTTTGTTAAGGTATTATGGGGAAACCACTCATAAGAAAAGGCTACATGGGAAACTAAAGCGAACATGAAATGACAATATCCAAATATGTTTACAAGTATTGAATTTCAGGGACGAAATTCTTTATAAGAGGGAAAGAAATGTAACATCCATATCCTTATTCATTAGCATTCTCATATGAACATATTCATTGCATAAATTATTTGCAATCCCACTTGAAAATATTCATTAGATAAATGATCATTTATATGTGAATTTGATAAGCATGATGATGACACTTGCACCATTACATTTGGGACAGTTGAACATATATGTAATGTTTGCATAGTTACATAAGAAATTTTCTTATGTTGTGTGCATGTTATAACATCATAAATAATGGTGTTTTAAAGCTTATTTAAAAGTATAAGGAGCATATGAGGATTAGGAGATTGATGGAGGCAATGAAGGAGTGAAGAAGAGGGACTAAAAGAAGAGAAGTGAACTTCCAACCAATAGAAATGAGATATTATGATTTTGTCTTATTATAATAGGTTTATAAATTGAATTTTCCATCCTTTAGGAGCATATTAATGAGGATAAATGTGAGGGGCATCAAAAGAAAGAGAGATCTAAGGAAGAAAGAAAGAAAGGAAGAATAAGAAGAAGAAGAAGAAGAAGAAGAAGAAGAAGAAGAAGAAGAAGAAGAAGAAGAAGAAGAAGAAGAAGAAGAAGAGGAAGAAGAAGAAGAAGAAAAAGGAGAATAAGAAGGAGAAGGGGAAGAGTGAGCTGCCTATGAAGGAACCCTAAGCTTTTCTGGTTTAAGATAAAGAGGTAAGTTAATTTAACTTCTTTCCATATTAAATTACTCACTCATAACATGTTAAACATACATGATTAGGAAGAATTATGAGTAATTTGAGGTAGAACTTATGTATGAAGGTTGTAGCTTAAGAAAAATAGAGCTAATTGTGTTGGTTTTGTTGTTAGAGTAACTTATTGCACCCATGATTTCATAATCCTATAAGAGGAATTAGGGAAAGTGTAGACCATCAAAGTTATAGCTTTATGTCCCATCAAAAAGCATGTAGAACATTTTTTTTTTTTTAATTTGGTGTGTGTGAAGAACTATGGCTCCTTCATTTAGGCTGATTCACAACAAACTGAAATCTCCTCAGTTTTGCTATTTTTATATATTTTGATGACCTTATGTGCTAATTTGGACAAAGTAAAAACTATAAAATTTGTAGGGTTAGATCCCCTTTAAATTCCTATGAAGTAGTTTTGCGTACTTTATTGTGTGGAAAGAGATATACCTCTTTTATTATGACTGGCCCTAAAGCGAATTAAACCTATTTTGCCTCTTAGTTTTATGTTTCAAGCGTTTGGTGGCCATATAATGGGAATTTTGTGATATTCCAAACTTGAAAGTTGTATATTTGTGTTCAATCTACATGTATGTAAATAGTTTTGCCAAATATGTCATGGTTGATGAGATATTGCTCCTTTATTGTGATTAATTCTCAATGTGTTGAAAACCTGCTCACCCAGAGATTGACCATTTATTTTGGTGGCCTTATAAACTGAATTTCACAATGTGTAAAACATGAAAAATTTTCCAATATTTGACATCTATCTACTGGTAAACAATTTTTGCAATTGTATTTGTATAATTTTAGATATACTCATGATTGTAAGACCTACTCAGACTATGATGACATTGAAACAGGGCAAAATTCAAAAATCTATCGCATTTTATATATGGCTTATATTGACCTAAAATTTGACTATGTTGTATCACTATTTGTCTAGTTTAATTTAGAAAAAGAATCAAAGAAAAGGAATTAAGTCATTTGAATAAGTATATCTAGAGTTATTTCCATGAGAGTGCAGTAAGGTCAAACCACTGCTTAAGAATAATATGCTTAAATACTAAGTCCACTTATAAAAAACATGATCGTCGTTGAATACCAAGCATTCATACTCATTTTGACATACCTATAACCATGTATGCATCGAATGTTATGATTTCAACACTTTGAGGAAGCCCAAGTTAGAGGACCAAACCTACCATAAAGGTTGGTCGCATCAAAAGGTAAGTAAAAGCCATAATTGGATTCTAATATATATATGTGATGATTTTATAATTGAATTATGACATTTTACATGTCAAAACAAGTCAAGTGAGACTTATATGTTCTTAATGATTACTTGGTGTACTATTGTGAATGAATACTTCCATATGGAACTAAAAGCATGTTGTGACTGATTTACCAAACATTTGCAAATCTCTTGGAAAAGGGACCAATATGTCCCATTAACACATGTTATTGATCAAATGATTCACTTATTATATGTTGGCCATCAAAATCAAATGTCATTTGAATCACATGAGTTTTTGGAAGTGGTGTTTGCCTTACAAGGTCACGACAAAATCAATTTATTACATTTGTACTTGCATAGTCAATTCTTATACTTGTAATCTATCCTAAGGATATTTGATTGTTGGTTGTGCCATAAGAATCTTATTGTTATTTTTATTCATTGAGCTACGACTCACCAAATCATAATTATGTTTTTCAGATGTTGAATCATAGGGTTTGGATACTTTAGGGCATAAAGTTTTGCATTACAGATCTTCTATTGAATTCCTACTCTCTCTCTCTCTCTCTCTCTTTCTCTCTCTTTCCTTGTGACATGTACATATATATAGATTGGAATCAATTTGTGATCACTAGCCTTGAACATTTGTTAACATATTCGTACATTAAATACATGTTAAATTGTGCATGTATGATGAATCAACCTTTATGCATATGTATTTTTGGACATGAATGCCATTATTAGTATATGAAAATGCTTGTTACACGTGCATTTCACTTATGGAGCCTATAAGTATGTATCATAAAAGCTAAAAGGATTTTAAAACTAATCTAAGTGTTTGTATACAAGTACTAGAAGGTGAATAAAATTAAAAAATAATGGTAATGATGGAAAAATAAATGGGTAAGGAAAATAAAACAACCTCGCCTAAAGCAATGCCAAATAGGTGGGAGGGAGGATCGTACGCCAAAGGCACCAAAAGTGCAGGCTCTAGACATTTAGGGAAGGGCTTAGGCTACACATGCCTTGAAGAGATGATGTTGCTAATTTATGACTAGCGATAAGACTCATCAACTTATTGATTGAAGAGTAATCATCCCTGGGGATATCGATAATAACTTTAAAATGGGAGCATTAAAGTGATTCTCTGAAAGACTAAAGCAAAAAACCTAAAATCTAGAGAGGATTTGAGATAAAACATAAGAGAGAGAAAATAAAAAAGTAAAAAGAATGTCAAAAATGAAATGAATTAACTAGTTGAAGATATATATATATATATATATATATATATATATATATATATATATATATATATATATATATGGCTTTTCTATTCTTTGGGTTCACCTTCCTTTCCTCTTATGTCCATTAACTTTTTTTCTTTGGTACCATAACATACCAACTTGCTTGATAATGACTTTTTTCCTTCCTTTATAATATCCCACAAGTTTATGGTCTTACTATTAAGAAGTATCTCTATTTTATTCTTCCTAAAACCATATTCATCACCTTTAAAGAATAAGGGCTTATAGATGGATTGTGATTCTTCATGGCTTGCCATTATCATTGCTCTTATATTAAAGGTTCATGAAAAAGACTTTGCTTTGATACCACTTGTTGTCCCAAGGAGTCCTAAAAGGGGATGGATAGGGTTATGACAAATTTTATGAAATTTAAAACATGAAGAGATCATTTACAAAAAAGTTCAAGAAGAAGAGAAAAAAACACTTAATAATTTATAGAGATTCAAAAATAATCCTTCTCTACATCATTTCTTCTAATATTCTCACTAGAGAGTTCTACTAAATAAGTTACTTATTCAAAAGTTACAAGTTGCTTCTAGTACACTTAAAAACTTAACACCTAGTTCTAACCCAACTAAGATCATAATAAATTTATGGGTATTTGTAAAACCTTTCAAGATATATCTATGGCACTATCATAAGCCTTAACACATTTAAGAAATAGTGTTTACCTAATCCTAAGTAATTATCCTAACATACAAAGAATCCAAGTATTACTTAAGAAAACATCATTCACTAGAGACATTCTAGCTACCCTTTATATGAAATACAATATAATTAAGCATATGTTTGATGAGTAGAAGAAAATTTTGGTTTTTTTTTTTCAAATTGTTCTATCTTTTGTCTTGATTTCTCTTAATTCCACTATTTTCCCTTGCTTATTAAAGTCAAATAAGGTACCCATATATAGGTTTGCCTCAAGAAACTAGCTAGTAAATACATAGTATTTGCCTTGATAAAAAAAACTATTAATATAACAATTATTCCTCTTCAATTATCATTAAGGATATGTTGGACTAGGTTATTCAAACCTAAATCAAGACACTCTTTTGATCTTGATAATATAGATTAAAAGGTTCTAATATCAATTTTAAGTGTTGTTTTTACAGATATTAAGATAAAATCTCATTGGAAGTTGAATAGGAGTGATTAGAAGCAAAAAACTCAAAGTATGAAAATCTGCCTTTGAAATTAGCAACCACAAATTTTGTAGCAATTATGAATTTTGAAAAGTGTTGTTGATATTCAAAAGTCGCTATTACGAATTTCAATAGCGACCACGAATTGGTGAAACAACATCTCTATGCTAAACAGACGATTTCACAGTGACCATCGCATCCAAAGAAAAAAAATAGCAATCGCGAATTTGAGTGGCGACCACAAATTTTAAGATTCGTTAGAAAGATTCAATGGCTAGTTTTTGAAAATATCAATGGCTTTAAGTCATGTGGACTAGCCGTTAGACACAACTCAAAAATAGCAATCGCGAATTCAGTCTCAACTGCGAATTTTGTCTAACAAGCATTTAATGCAAGATATATCTAGTACAACTTGGAGATTTAGACATAGTTTGTTAGTAACATCTCTTTGGCGGTTATTGCCTATAAATACACCATCAAATGGACTTGAATGCAAAAGGACAACCACTAATTATGCTAAAACTCTTGCAAAATTAATTCTCACAACTTTAATTCTTTATTTCTTTGTACCTAGTTTGGTGTGAGCTTTAAACACCTTTTATTGGGTTTGGGAGTGATCCTTTATATAAAAAAAAAAACTCTAATTTAGGTTTAAGAGTTAGCCTAGTTTTAAAACTCTTATATAGGTTTGAGTGTTAATCTTGAAAAAATACTTGCAAGGTTTGGTGTGAGCCTAAACACTAAGTTGAGTGTGAGCTTATAAAACACCAGTGATTAAGTGAAACACCCAATTGGTGAATTGGGAAGTGGATGTAGGGTTGGTTAATATCCAAATCACTATAAAAATTTTGAGTTCATTCTTCTCCTACTCTTTATCTAATCTTTCATTTGTGAGCTTCCTCTAAAATCAAAAATTCAAATTTGCCACCAATTCAACCGTTCATTCTTGGTGCAATAGGGCCAACAATTAGTATTAGAGCTAAGTCTCAATTCAAGCCTTAATTTTATAAGAAAAGATCAATGGCATAAGAAGAAGTCCACTCTGGTCTTAATCCTCACTTTGATGGCAATGTTATGCTTTTTGAAAGCATAACATGGAGATCTATCTTGATAGCGATCTCATTAACTTATGAGATTATATACTTGAAGATGGAAGCCTCCAACAAAGATGTTTGAAGGAGTAGATGTCGTAATTACAAGAGAAGAATAGAGTGAAGTGCAAAGGAAGGCAAATGGAAAGAACAATAAAGTAATGACTATTCTCCTAAGCTCCATGTCAAGAGAAGAAATTAAAAGAGTCCATTATTGCCAAATTGCACATGCCATATGGAAAGCACTAGAAAACTATTATGAGGGCACAACTCTTATGAAATCAAGTAGGTTGGAGATGTATGTGACAGAATGGGAGCTCTTCATGATGAAAGACCATGAAAGTATCATCGAAATGACAAATAGACTCCTCTTTATTGTCACAAACATGAAAATTTTGAAAGGATTCTTACTAACTATGAGGTAAATATTAAAATTCTCAAATCCATGTCATTGGATAAATTTTGTGTAAGAGTATGCAACATTTAATAGTCCAATCTAAAGATTGGGAAAGTGCCAATTGATGCCCTCATTAGTAAGCTTCTCACCTATGAGATGGCTCTCAAATAGGACAAAAGAGATAAAGAAGCTAAGAGGACAAAGAGAAGAAGAAAGCTCTGGCCTTCAAAGCTCAAGAAGATTATCCAAGCTCAAGTGACTTAAATGAAAGTGATAAAGAATAAAAAGAGCTTGCCAAAATATCAAGAAGGACTAAAGAGTTTATGAAAAGGAGAAGAGAAAGAAGAATCCAAAGAAAGTCATTTTCTTATCATCACAAGGGAAAGAAGAAGAGCTTCAAGGCTACTTGAGATGATGGTTCAAGTGATGAAGAAGAAGATAAAGTAGCAAACTTTTGTTTCATGGCTCAAAAGGACTCCTCCAAAGAGATAAGTACTTTTTCACACTCTTATGATGATTATGATGCATTTGATGATGTAGATGATAAGCTTCTTGAAACTCTTACACTAAGATGTGAGAAATATTAATCACAAATGAAAACTTATAAGAAAAAATATTTTAAACTAGATGATGAATTTAAATCCTTAAATGATCCTGTAAGTGAGTTGATGACTTCTAATGAAGAACTCAAAAAGTCCTTAGAAATTCTTTTTAAGTCTTCATCCTCTCTTATCTCCATGAGAAAGGAAAATGATTCTTTAAGGGGTGAAGCTATAAAACTTAGAAACTCTATCTCTAAATTTTACAAAAGGAAAGGAAGTTTTGGATACACTTATTATATCTCAAAGACCTCATTTAGTTAGACATGGTCTAGGCTTCAATGAAGCCTCTTCATCTACTTCTCCACACATTACATTCAGTAAAGCATCAACACCTCAAAATTCAAGTATTAAGGTCATGGGGAAGAGGGGTGTTCCTAGCACTCAGCCGTCTATGCCTAAGGGTAAAGGAAAGGCCCCCTAAGGCTTAAGGGTCAAGGGTCAAAGAGCAAATTATGCTTACATTTATAACAAGAAACATGTTCAACCACACAAACACAAAAAATTCTCTTCTACTCCTAATCACTCATGCACTTGCATACATTTTTACCACCCAAGTATGAAAAGGTTCTTACTTATAGTAAGGTTATGCATAAGAGAAAGACTCACAAATTTAAGCTTCAATGTCATTATTACATGAGATATGAGCATATCAATGTATTTTGCCACATTAGAAAGGCACATCTCAAATTGGAGGACCCTTCCAAGACTAACCTTCAAGGACCCAAGTATGTTTGGGTACCAAAACAAAGTGTTTGATATTGTAGGATGAGGACTCCTTCACCAAAGTCTCATCATGGAAAATCCAAAAGTGAATAGAGATTGCTAATGAAGAAGGGATAAAATTTCAAATGGTTATTTGGTATCAAGCCATGGATACTAAACTTGTAATGTATCCTTATCCCTTATGTTTTTAACTTGATATATTTATGCATACATTTAGGGCGAGTTTTATTGCTTGATATATCTATGTGTTGACATGTTTGATTTGATTTGATTGATTATGTGATGAGTTGAATCAATTGATTTTACATTTGAGGTTTTCTACATTTCAAATGTTCCAATCAATCATCAAAAATCAGATACTTTATACTAGGGCCATATATGAAAATTCTTAAATTTCTAGCCCTAGTTTGTGTGTTCAAGCATCTTTAAATGTTTGAATTATTTTGCATTTATGTTTTTTTATATAAAATTTCCTTGCAATTTATGTTTCATCCATTTATCTTCTTATGTGACATATTGTGATCAATTGTGCAAAATTACTTATGTTTGCTATTCTAATTTGAGTTTGTACAATTGATAAGTTTGTGGACTTTCCCTATTATATTTCCCATTTTCTCTCTTATACCCTATTATTTTCTCTCTTTTTTATCTTGACAAAAGAGGAGAGATAATTGACTGAATCTACAAAGAGAGAACATACAAAAAGGGGAGAGAAAATTGAATTATATTTGCAATAAGTTAAGACAATGATCTTATTATAACAACTAAGGGGGAGTATGGATTGACGGGGAGCAATTTCCTACTTACGATTTGAATCACTTCATAATCATTCTCTTTGGAGCATGCATAATTGATTCTTTATCCTTTGCATATTCAATCTATATTGTCAAAATTAAAAAAAGGGAGATTGTTGAACTAGATTATTCAAACCTAAGTTAAGACTCTCTTTTAATATTGACAATATAGATTGAAAGGTTTTAATATTAATTTTAAGAGTTGTTTTTGCAAATTGAAAGTTGAATATGAGTGATTAGAAGCAAAAAATTCAAAGTATGAAAATCTGACTTTGAAATTAACGATCGTGAATTTTGTATCAATCGTCAATTTTGAAAAGTATTGTTGAGATTCAAAAGTTGCGACTGTTAATTTTGGTAAAGATCGTGAATTGGTGAAACAACATTTCTATGTTAGACAAATGATTTTACAGTGACCATCATGTCCAAAGAAAGAAAATAACGACCACAAATTTAAGCAACGACTGTGAATTTTGAGATTTGTTAGAAAGATTCAATGACTAGTTTTTAAAAAGACTAATGGTTTTATGCCACATGGACTAGCCGTTAAACACAGTTCAAAAATAGCGATCGCGAATTTAGTCTCAACCGCGAGTTTCATCTGACAAGCATTTAATGCAAGATATGTCTAGCACAACTTAAACATTTAGGCATAGTTTGTTAGTAACATCTCTTTGATGGTAATTGCCTATAATACACCACCAAATGGACTTGAATGCAAGAGGATAACCATTGGTTGTGCTAAAACTCTTACAAAGTTCATTCTCTCAACTTTAATTCTTTATTTTTTTATACATAGTTTGGTGTAAGCATTAAACACCTTTTGTTTGGGTTTGAGAGTGATCCCTTATATAGAAAACTCTTATTTAGGTTTTAGTGTTAGCCTAGTTGTAAAACTCTTGTATAGGTTTGAGTGTTAACCTTGGGAAAACACTTGTAATGTTTAGTGTGAGCCTAAAATACTAGATTGAGTGTGAGCCTTAGGAAAACACTTGTAAGGTTTGGTGTGAGCCTAAAATACTAGATTGAGTGTGAGCCTTAGGAAAACACTTATAATGTTTGGTGTGAGCCTAAACACTAAGTTGAATGTAAGCTTGTAAAACACTAGTGAATAAGTGAAATACCTAATTGGTGAATTGTGGAGTAGCTATAGGGTTGGTTAATATCTGAACCACTACAAAACTCTTGTGTTCATTTTTCTCCTACTATTTATCTAATCTTTCATTTGTGAGCTTTCTTCAAAATCAAAATTTCAAATTTGCCACCAATTCAACCCCCCCTTTTTGGTGCAGTAGGGCCAACAGGATCAATTTATGGTCATAAAAGTTATAACATCTCTATACAACTTTTAAATAAGTGTTGAAGCTATCTATATTCACCTTTTTTTTTATAGGCATTAGACTTTCTTCCACAGGTGTTGAATTTTTAATGGCCTCATCATGCCCTTCAACTAGTTTTTGATCCACAATCTTACCTTTCCATGATTGTTGAATTGATCTAAAGGTTATTATTTTTCTTTAACAATCATTAAGATCTCTAATAGGCGTTGAGATTTTATCTAAGTCACATAAACTCTACAAGCAATTTTGCAATAGTTATTTGATGGGTCATTAGACATTTTTCGTGAGCATTGTTATTTCATTAGGCGTTAGTGTTGGAAATTCTAAGATTCAATTAATGGTTTAATTACGTAGCAAAAATTGAAAATAAAAGTTTTCTAATTAAAATTTTAAGTCAAAGATCACTTTGATTCCATAAACATGATTTAACACTAACATAAGAGTTCATGAACCATATCTTCGTTGATGGGCTCCTGTATGGTCTTCGCTATCAAGACTAGGTTGTAGTAAGCCATAGTCACTCTTAAACCCTTTGAGCATGATCTTTAGAAGTATCCATATGAATGTGAAAAGAGAATCCCATAACCTCTATCGAAGTAAGCTAGCTAGGTCTTTTGGGAGAGAGAATGATGGCTAGCAAAGAAAGCTAAAACCATAGGTAAACTTTTATCCAAGGAAACTTTGCTCTTACGCTATAATAAATGGAAGGCTATGATGAGGTCTCATGCATGGACATGATTGTTACATGCATATATACCACATACATATCTCATACACCCTTAGAACATGCTAATCTAATAAAATAATTATGGACTTTACATCTAACCTAGTTTCCTTGAGTTGGAGTTTTCCACAATCATTGAAGTGGCTCAACCTTTAGTTTTGTTCAATGACCATTGTTTCCATGCCACAACATTGGTCATTCAATGACTATTGAAAATCCTCACAATTGTTGAGGTGACATTCAAAAATAAACAGTCTAGTTATGGTACTCCTTAAGAACTTTTTAATGGGCCTTTTTTCTAATTCCACAATCATTGGAACTATCCATAGTAATTATATAGATTTCCACAGTTGTTTATTCACTTGTTCATTAATAGCCTTCCCCTTCCCCCCCTTTGCATTTTCTCGGCTCTTTGTAAACTTGTAGATATGAGTATGATAAAGACTTTATTGCATCTAATATGATGACAAAGATTTTATTGCATCTAATATGAGCTTTTACAAGTCTTGAAAGCAATATCGTTATTCAAAAGTCCTTTGAACTTGATTTAGGAATAAGATTAAAAAACCTATATTTTCATATGAAATACTTGTACAACAATTAGCAATCTTAACTATTGTTTGTGATCATCAAAATAAAAACTGAAACCATGAAGTTCAACATAGACTTTAATAATAATAAACATTTAATTTTCTATATAATAAAGAAAAATTTAAAACTAAAGAGAAAAAATAGCTTCAAGAAAAAATAAAACTATACATTTTCTATTTTTCATTGAAATAATTATATTATTATTATTAAAATTTATTGCACTAATTCAATTATAATTATAATTTTATTTTTTTATTTACTTGAAAAAATCTAAGTAAATAATATTTTTCATAAAATAATACTATATTATAAAATAATAACCAATTTGAATTATTATGTATATATTAATTTTAGTTGTTTAACTAAATAATTAATTATATAATAAAAAATAATAAATTTATTTTTATAATAATATATAATATGCAGATCTTTTATAAAATTTTTATATTAGAATTCACACAAGTGTAAAATGATAAGTAATAATATTAAAAAATTTATCATTTATATAATTAATAGTATGTGATGTACAGGCTTTAGGTGATAACATAATATTTTCCGCTGAACTAGGATCTAGAATTAAAAGACCCGCTAAGCCGAAAGTTACTGTGCATTACTTTCCCTTTTAGTTATTCTTCTCTTGTTCTGAAGTTGCTGGCCGCGAGGATTACTTTGCCTGTTTTGCAGGGTTCTCTTCTCAAGCCTGTATACGCAACCACATCAGTGGGCTCTCCGCCGTAATCCCACCGTCTCCCAAAAGGTTCAGAATCTGTTTCAATTTCTTTATATGTTGCCTTCTCATTCAATTTTATTCTATTTGAGCTTCTTCCTCATTCT
Organism: Omphalea diandra; assembly: GCA_949677035.1. Classification (NCBI taxonomy): domain Eukaryota; kingdom Viridiplantae; phylum Streptophyta; class Magnoliopsida; order Malpighiales; family Euphorbiaceae; genus Omphalea; species Omphalea diandra. The sequence goes on along the minus strand of CATIWR010254369.1, from coordinate 42,647 downwards.
GAGATATTTCATGTTTATTCTATTAGAAACAATTTACTCGTTAGAAATCAAGCTAGGCAAATATCGTGATATGGATGTTCTTCTTTGTCATGTATGTAGAAATTGGAAGTTTGGGGTTATTTTTAATTCTTTTGTTAGCCTAATACAAATCGTAAATAAATTTCTTGCAAATATACTACGATTATTGATGCCAGAAAGGGAGGGATGGAAGGCAATTCAGGTGTTAATGATGATAATGCAGAATGCTCTTCGGTTAAAGCTAAAGGTAAGGTGACCAATGTTTATATTTGGGACATGGATGAGACCCTTATACTGCTCAAGTCTTTGTTGAATGGGACGTATGCGGAAGCTTTCAATGGGTTAAAGGATGTGCCTAAGGGTGTAGAGATTGGGAAGATGTGGGAGAAACACATTCTTCAGCTCTGTGATCGACTATTCTTTTATGAGCAAGTATGTATCCCTCATTTGATTTTATTTGAATTATCTCTGGACGACTCTGTTAACCATGGTTGAAGTTTGGCAATGCAGATTGAAAACTACAATATGCCTTATCTTGATGCCTTAAGCCGATATGATGACGGGCGAGATCTGTCTGACTATGATTTCCATGAAGATGGATTTTGTCCTCCTTATGATGACGCATCCAAAAGAAAACTGGCATACAGGCACAGATTCATAGCCAACAAATACCAACAGGTATCTTTGACAGTAGTCAAGATATTCTAGACTCTTTAAAGAAACGTTATGTGGTGACAAAAGCTCTACCTTATCCTAAATTTCAGGGTTTGCCTGAAGTCCTTGATCAGGAGATGATAAAAGTCTGGAATGAGTTGTATGACTTGACTGATGAATACGCAGATGGATGGCTCTCCTCTGGTAGGTTGAATTGCCTCATAATGCAGCTACACAAATTTAATTATTTGCTTTTAGCATTCCCCCACTGTTGGATTAAGAGTTGGGTGTTAGCGGCTTAATGATGCTTTTGGGATGTTGTAAGTTTGGAGTTAAAAATATTTATAAGGTTTAAAAGCAAATAAAAAACACATGACACTAAGGAAGAGAATTTGTGGTTCGTGAAAATGTGCGCCATAAATCAACCATAATGTGATGTGAGAGATTAATTACTCTAGATGCCTTCTAAGCTTCAGGTTTGATTGGTGGAGTACACATGCCAATTGAGTTGTTGAGTGTTATTGTTGTATTGAAATCAAGAATCTCATGAAGATTGTGAAACTGTCACTAGTCCTAAAAGTTTAAGCGGATAGAAAAATGCTGTTTGATTGTATGTTCATTCATTCCCCTCATTTGTGGTCTCTTTGAAATAAGTTTTTAGTTGTATGCTGCATGCACGAGTGAGTTATTCTTTTGTGAGTCTTATTTTTTTGTGAGTCAGGCCTTTCTTTTTAATTTTGTCCCATAATCTCTAAATTGTTCGACTCAGTGGATAACTCAATTTATTTTCTAATGTAATTTTGCATAAACGGAGGTCTGCAGTTTGAACCTTGGGTCTAAATATTGCCATTATGTAACATAACAGTCATTAAATAACAGTTTTGGAGGTGTCGTGACTTTGCCCATTATATAAGAGATAAAATATTATGTAAGCCTAACGATCATTAGTTTTAGGATTCCCGACTCTTTTTCTGCTAATAACGAATCTTTCCTGTTTTCAAACTAATAACATATCTTGCCATTTTCATGCTTATTAAGAGCCCCTCTTCATCTACGCCTCTCACTTCTTTTACATATTGGCTTCTATGACTGAGAAAATTAACTAGAAAGAGGCTTTTCTCACTTTAGTTGAAAGAAGTGTGTTAATTTTGACTTCTCTTTTCATGCTCACCTTCATTTTCTAAATTTATTGTTAAATCTTAAGTTTTATGCTTAATATTTATGTATCTCAGGTAATATGTATCAATTTGCTTGATCTCCAAAATTTTAACCTTTTTCTCAGAATTTCTTTTGATAAATTGTAAATGGACTCAAAAGTTAACAAGAAATTAGAAATTCAGCTTACTTAATGCTCAATCCAACCTGTGATTGAAGGACCTCTTTGTTCTATTCAAGGTGATAATCCATATGATCCAGTCAGTTCTTTATTCAACTTCTACCCCACAAATTCAATATTCACAAATATTTGGAGACTACAACTCTCAAAATCAATATCAAGATGCTCTAGATCCTCCTAGACATTCGTTTTGTTTTTGATAAAGTTAGATATTTATCGTCTACTTTGTATTTGCGCTACTTAAATTGATTGTTAATTACAAAAATGAGGGGTGCAATATCTCAATTTGGTGTATTTTATATTTGCTAGTTAGTTGCAATTCTTAGTTTTAATGAATTATGTACTTTGCAACACATGGAGAATTTTCTTCAAAGATGTTTCTGATGGGTAGGCCATTACAATTATGTTACAGCCGCGACTTCAACACGTTCATGACTGCAATATAAAACTATGGTTGAGCCCAGTTTTATAATCTTAGTATGATATGATATTAAGTCACTCTAAATGGCTGTTGAAAAATAATATGTATGCTTTTTTTATATATTCTCTGTTAATCACTGTGCAATAATAAGAGAATATAGTAGTGACTTTTTTTTTTTTTTTTGTGGTCTCAGTGGCAATTCCATAATTGAGTATGATTGTAATTGAATGCTAAAGTCTCTATTTCCTTCAGTTCTCATTAATATCTTTTTCTTCATTCTTGACCCTATCCATGATAAGAAACTGTAAACCATGCATTCTTTTTCTTTTCTTTTTTAAGAAACAAAAGCGGAAAAGGAAAACCTTGATTCAAACAGAAGCATAGAATATAAAGTATAGGTGATTCTCTATGGATGAAAAATAGAGTGCAGAAAAAACATGACACAGGACAGCTCTGCAGGTTGGTCATATAGGTGACTTTAGGGATTATTTGAAGGCTAAAAATGTATAGGAATTTGGGTGACTAGTTAGAGTTGTATGGATTGGTTTAAAGAAGTGAAATTAATCAAGAAAGAAATAGTTGTGGGCTTATTTGCAGGTTTGACACTGTGACCAGTACACATGAACTGTAAAGGTAAATAGTAATTTTTGAACTAATAGGAATTAGGCTTCACACCAAAATGTGGGAGTCACACCTAAGGAGATAACTAAGTCACAATTATAGAACAATAATTTGCAGGAAAACTTTATTGCTTAAAAACTCTTAACATTAAGCATTATTCATGCACATTCAAAACTAGTCCTAAACCCCTAAAGGCAAAAGACTTCAAAACTTCCCAATTCTGTAAGGATTGGATTCCAGAAAACAAGAAAATGAATTAATATTAAGCTAAATCAACAAGGACTCTAATCAAGACTCCAAAACAAAATAAATATTGCTAAACAAAAATCTGGACAATTTTCCAATTGCTTCTGGACTTAAATTACTGAAGCAGCAGCGTATTTAGGTAAATAGACTTACCAATATAACTCTAAAAAAGACTAGATATACTCTACTTTCTCCAATAAACCCCTATTTAAATATGGGCCACAATTCTAAGCTTGAGTCTTTGGATTTTAACTTTTCTTGAATTCCTTTCTGCATCAAAAAACTACCATTGATGAGTCGACAGGTTCATACCGATGTAAATATCTAATGGACTCTTACCTTGTGGAAACTCTCCTTCTATGCAATATGACTTAATAAGTATTTCAAGAAATGGAAGTGGTTTTAGTTCGTGATGACATATGATAGGAAATTTAGAACAAATACTAATAGTGGTGCTTCCTGCTCGAGTGGAAACCATTCACTTGAGATCCTTAGCCAGGTGTCTTGAAGAGGGGTGCTGACCTGGTCCTTGCATCAACTTTCTGCTTATTGTTAGGTTGTTGCCCTCTTTCTGATTGATATTTGAATGTATTTTGATTATCCCTACTGGCACATCTTTTTTCCATCCCTATTATGTAAAGTGTATTCTGGTCTTTTGATCTTATGGTTTTTTTTTTTTGGGTCACTAGTTTTACTCATGGTATTCATCTTTGTCACAAATTTAGCCTGCGACTTCTTGGAGCAATGTTCTGGTAGGAAGGAAGACTCAAGTTGTCTTGCCACTGTTGGTGGGATAATAGACCATGCTGACACTGAATTCGAGCACGTCAATGTGTTGGTGACTTCTGGGTCATTGGTACCCAGCCTTGTAAAGTGTTTACTTTTTCGATTTGACAATTTGATAACGCATAGAAATGGTAAATCATCTCCTATCTTTCATCTAATTTTAGTTTTGCATATGCTTTACTTTCTTTTTCCCCCTTCTTTTTGGATCATGCTTTTCAAGTTATCTAAACTTTCATGATTGATGTCTGCATAGGCCATCTTTATTTTGGCAACCAGTCTACTTAGAGTCTTTGCATGCACTGCATCATTGTCCAATCATTTTGTATGCGGATGCTCAAATTAGTTTCTAATGAAAAAGGTGTGTGCAAGTTATATCCCAATTTGCTACTGATGTTCTACAATCATAGTACTGATTAGGCTGTTATGATTTGATTCTGGGCAATGAACCTCTTTTGGGGAAGATAAGAACTGTAGCTTTTTATTTGTAACCCATTTATATATGAATAAATCTTATAATTTTTCACATGAAACAAAATATTGTTTTGCTTAAATTTTTGCTTGGATTACCAATCGTATTCATCATTTTTTAGCATCAAAATTTTGTAATGGTTTGATCTGATAGTCAAATTTAAGTATTGTTATAGAAAAAAGATGCTATTTTAAAAAAAATGAATGGTAATAGCAAGATTTGGAAAGACAAATGAACCATAACATTTGTGCCAGCTTTTCTGTCATAATATTATCATGTGTCTATTAATATATTACGTAAACAGTATTTAAATTTTGTGAGCATCTCTCTATTGAAATTTGTTTAGCTATTAAACTGAGTCATTAAAAAATAGTTAGCACCATCCACGGCTGTTACACTTTGATCATGGCACCATAAAATGGTCATGCCACAACTACAGTTTAAAACTTATCCTTTGATTTCCTGTGTTCATGAGAACTAGACAATTCTGTTTGGGTAGAGGGAATTGATGAAAAAGTGAGGGAGATATATGAAAGGATGAAAGGGTTAGAGGAAATATGGGAAAGTTAGAAAAATGAGAGAGAAAAGCAGAAATAAAGAAGAATTGAAGCTTCAGAAAGAAATACCTTATTATTTTGGCCTAGTGATCCAAAAAACTCCAACGTTTAATCTTATTTTTAATTATATCCAAAATTTTTAATTTCAACAATTCTACCCTAATTTGGAGATATAGTGTTAATTCTACCCAAAGTCAAAATTGAATTGGGAAAAGTAATTTTTAAAGTGACATGGCATCCACATCATCAAAAATTTAACACATCAGATGGGGCCAAATTAAACACTCCACAATAAATCTAACCATGTCCACCTCCACTTATTGCCACTCTAAATATCAGCCTTTTGAACACCTCTCAACAACAAAACTAATCATCCCTAGCCATCGCCTCATCCAAAATCTTTTGAAACATCTCAACTCCAATCACAGTAGTATTCCTAGTATCTTTCAAAACCCACAATATCTACAATCTCACCAACCTTAACAGTCCCTCTTCAACCCTCCCTGTGGGTACAATACCACGACCAGTAATCAAAAACACATCTTCAATAGCAAGTAAAAACGGCAAATCAGTCTGCCTCTGTGAAATTGGAATGTAACTATCCACAGAATCCATAAGTTCATAAATTTTATCAACCCATTCATTCTTTCAATGCTTAATACTAGGGTTACCCATCAAAGCCTCCAAAGCCAAAAGAGCAGACCCGGAAATGATGGGTATTTCATCACCGAGAAACTCATAGGAAGACAGCAATTTGTGAATCTCCAATTCCACCAACTGCAAAAGTTCCTCATTGTCCATCTGGTCTTGTTTATACAAGAAAAAAACCACATTAGGAATGCCTCATGTTCTTTAGTCTGTGGCATGGGCCCATCAGCACTGGATATAACAAGAATTGTGTCGTCCATCTGAGCAACACTGGTAATCATGTTTTTGACATAACGGTATGGCCAGGGCAGTCCACTTTGGTGTAGTGGTGATTTTCGATCTCATACTCCATAGTGGCCGTCTTAATGGTGATACCACAGGATGTTCTTCAAGGGTGGCGTCGATTTTGCCATATTTCTTGGGTGCACTATTGCCCATGGCAGCTGAAGCCATGGTGAGGGTGGCAGTTAGGGTTGTCTTGCCGAAGTTGACGTGGCTGATAGTGCCGATGTTGACATGGGTTTTCTTTTACTCAAATTTACTGCAGGCAGCGTGGACGGTGGAGGAGTGGCGGCGGGTGGAGGTAGAGATGGTTAGATCTATTGTGAGTGTTTAGTTTGGCTCATATGATGTGTCCAATTTTTTATGATGTATGTGCCATGTCACTTTAATAATTACTTTTCCCAAATTCAATTTTGACTTTAGGTAGAATTGACACTATATCTCCAAATTAGGGTAGAATTAATTAAGTTAAAAATTTTGGATATAATTAAAAAAAAAATTAAGGGTTGGAGTTTTTTGGATCAGTAAGGCTATTATTTTATCTCTAATACGCAACTACACTCACTATGACCTATCTATACTAGAATTCCGGAACAACTCAACCACATGCTACAAAAAACTTGAATAACAAAATAGCACTTCTAATCTGAGTCCTAACATCTACATGTCAAACAAGCCCTTGTTTAACAAGTGTAGTGTTCCTGATAGAAAACTCAGTTTATGCAGAAGCAGAAAGCAAACTTTGGGGCTTGTACGACCAGTCCATGAGTAAGATCATGATGGAAATCCCCCAAACTCATGGCCAAAAATCCTTTATTTCTTGCAGAGAATTGTACTATTTTCTGCATTGGAACATATTTTCCTTCTTTTAACATGGGGATTTATTTTCCAACTTGAGATCTCCTCTCCAAATGGGCTGAGGCTCCCATTATGGGCAAACCTAGGTCTTAATTCCCAACAGTTCATTAGAATGAGCATTTATTTATTTGTCCTTGACGACATGTCAATCGGATTTCTCTAAAGAAAGGCGCTTTGATTTAATTGTTATCCAGTTGTCTGATTATTTGCTAATATGCAAGCAATTACCTTGTTTGCTAGCGGTGAAGTTCAATTGATTAGACTTAGAATTGTTTGAACTTGCACATGCATAGACTTAGAGAATGGTTTGAAATTCATAAGACCTAGAATGGGAGCCTAGGTCATCATGAATGAGTTATCTTCTTGAGGATCTTCCTGCATGGTATTTGTTTCAACCTTTCTTCTTTAGCTAAACAAACCCTATTCATCGACCCATATAGCCTCTACTACCACTTCCACTTCCTTTCTCTTTCACTTCTCTCTCTTCTTCAAGGTTTAGTGCACTCAATATTACAATTTCCCCGTACAATGTAGCCTTTTGACTTTGGAATTTTGGGTGGGGGACACCACCAAGTTTTCTCACTTCAGTTTATTTCAAGGCTTCAGACTCTCAGAGTTTCAACGAGTTTGTCAATCTTATCTTATCTAATTCTAGTTTTTTTTTCTTCTTACTTTTTAATTACTTTTATTTGTTCATCACCTTACCTTTGCTTGTCTAGTTCCTCAGAAATCGTTAATAAGGTTGCTGAATTCATATTTTGATGTATTGTTCACTGGTAATTGCATTTATGCACAATTCCTATGAAGCTAGTTAATGAGATATAGAACATGCAAGATGCATTTTACAACCTTGAAAGAGCAATGCCACAGGCTTCTGTGTTAAATAGGCACTTTTACTTTCTTCTCTTCTCTTTCCTTCTGTTTTGGTGCAGAACCTAAGAGAATTTTAATTATTTTGGTTTAATTAATAAATTAAACTGAAATTTTCAGTTTAATCAGGTTTGCTTTTTCCTCTTAAATTCAGTTTGGTCATAACCTATGAGAATTTCAATCATTTTGGTTTAAATGAATTTTAAACCAAGCTGACTGATGCATGCCCTAGTTTTCCTAGTCCACATTATTAGGGTAGGCATAGTGTGGTATAAACACTATGTTTAACCTGCGGTCTGAGCAGAATTATGCCCTCCAATGTAGATGATTTTGGTTCAGTCAATGCAAGATAATGAAAACCAGTGTATTGTTTGAGTCAACATATTATAGCGTCTTTATGTGATTTTGTAGCATTTGATTCATTCATATAGTTGAAGTTCTAGATAGCATTTGATTCGCTGGCATCGTTAGAACTTTATTGATATTGCAAATTTGGGCTTGAATGGTCATTCTATGGATTTCAATTTTGGGCTGTTACTTATACGTTAAGTTAATGGGCCTAATGAGGCTGGTGTTTGCTCAGTCTACAGCTCATGGGAAGTGGGAAAACTCCAATGTTTCCAGTGGATCAATGATCGTTTTAACAGTCAGAATGTCCATTTTTGTGTGATTGGGGATGGATGGGAAGAGTGTGAAGCTGCGCAGGCCATGCGATGGCCATTTGTTAAGATCGATCCCCGTCCTGGCGGCTGTCACAGGTTTCCAGGCCTGACTTTGAGAACTTTAGGCTACTATCTTGCTGTTGTTTATGGAAGTTCTAATGCTGAAAATAATGAAGATAAGTGATCATCTCATCTGTAGCACATTATATTTATGTTCTTTTGAGGATAATTCTCTATACAGCGTCAAAAGGTCAATAGTATGGAAATCATAAGTATTATTGACATTGATTGTTCAGAGGAGAATATCAGCACACCTCAAATTTAAATTGCCAGAAACATTGGTTTTTTTTTTTTTTGGCTTGAATCTGTAGTTGTAGAGATCACATTTAGATTTTCGTTGGTGTAATATAATGTAATCAAGTGAAATTTTAGTTCATAGTTTTATTGAATTTTTATTTGATTATATTTAGTATTCATGGTTAGGCATGTTTGGCACTGTTATTATAAAAATCGATTTTTATTTGTTAAATTAAAATAGTTTTAAGTTTTGAAAATGTTCCTTTTAAAAGGAAAAAGTTTTTAATGTAAAAAAAAAAAAGAGATGAAATTGATATAAAATTTTGATTTTAGGTCAAAATATTATTAATATGACCAAATTGTAAGAAATCAAAACTTTTATATGTCTTGGCAATATATTTCATTCAAAATTTCAATTTCTAATCACACATAACTTAAGCAAGATTCAACTTCAACATCTTAGAAGCCACACATGACCACAGGCAAGACTATTCTACTTTAACCTCTAATGTAGATCTTAGCAACCTAGGGATCATAAGGTCATTTAGGCTTGTAATATGAGGATAGCGTTAAGGCTATCAAAAAGCGGTCAGGTCCAAGATCAAGAGAATATGTGAAGCATGATGAAACACTTTATGTGCATTAATCATAATCATTTTTGCAAAGTATCCATGCTACCTTGTTTTTTTCCCTTTGGAGTCTTGATCTCATCTTGCTTTCTTTTTCTTTTATTTTTATTTCTTTCCCTTCTCTTCTCATCATCTTTTTTTTTTCATTCATAATCATTTCTTTTTTCTTTTTTTTATCCATTTTTTTCTTTTTTATCTTTCATTTTTTTTCTTTTTCTTTTATTTTTCAAATGATGCATATATAAGGGTAAATTTTCAAAATATCAATGTGTCGCCCTCAAACTTGAATTAATCTTTATGGTGTAAAATATAATAATAAATGAGCCCCTTTTATTAATTCTTCAAATGTGCATATATGCACGTGACACATATGCACGTGTTAATGGTCTAGTTAGAAGGATTATTGAGATGTATGTGTAAAGTATGGCCTTGTTCTCTCTAACTTTCCATGAATGAGTGAGTTTGCTTTATCGTTGACATGAGCATGAGAGGACCTACGTTTTAGCTTTTTTAAAAGCAAACTCTAAGGGTTTCTTGAGAAGAGAAGAGAGGGACAAAAGGAGACCTTTTGAACACTTAAAATAAGCATTTTTTTTAAGAAAGAAAATAAGGAGAAAGATGTTACAATCAAGATTAAGATCAAGAGTGCTAGAGATCACTTGATCAAGGAAGAAGAAGAAGAGGAGATTCATCAAGCCAAAAGGGAGATTTCATCTTTTCTTCTATTTAACTTATCTCCTTTATTAAAAATGATGTTATTACTTTTGGATTTACCTTGTTTTGTTAGTATGTTAGGCTAGTTCTTTGATATAGACATGGAATATGATTGATTGATTTATGATTTTAATTGACTATGTTAGATTTTGGTCTTTTGCAAGTGAATAATTCTTGAACCTAATGTTTGTTGCTTGACCAACAATTACATGATTTGTGTTTCATGTATAGATCTAGAGATTATAAATTGAAATATGCATAGAACCACTCCTTTGACATAGGGGGGCCACAGTTCAAGAATGGTCAATTCTGGTTCAAGCTTCCAGTTTCGGTTGGTTCGGATAGTATTAAAAATTTTTTTAAAAATGACCTTAATATTCTTCCCAAAAATATTGATTGGATGCTCTTCTCCCAAAATTTTCATTTTTTAAAATGTAGTTATATAGAATTTAGAAAATAAAAATACAATATAGAAAATAATATTAAAAAAGAAATTGTTTATATATAAATTTATGTAAAAACATTAGAGAGAGTATATTTATAAATTCTAAAGAGAGAGTGAAAATGAGAGAAAGGGAAAATAAAAAAAATGGTTAAGTTTATATTTATAGGAAAAAATAAAGAAAAAACCATGGCACATGGCAACGATCTCATTTTGTTTTTAAACCATTGCCATGTGTAACATATATATGTGTGTGTGTGTGTGTGTGTGTGTGCGTGTGAGAGAGAGAGTGTGTATGGAACCCAAACTGGTTTTGATTCCATCAAAATGGGGAACTATGCCTAAATCGGTCCCCTAACAGTTTTGGGCTAGTTTGATCTTGATTCTAGGTTTGATCGATTTTGATCGGTATGGTTTTTATTTTGAACCAGCCCATGGCATCCCTTACTCTTTTGTTAATTGATGAGAAGAGATACTTACTTAAACAATTGTTATCATTTAAAAGATTGTTAGACCTAAATAAGTGTTTTGTTTCTAGTGCACATTAAAAGATGTTTTATGACATATGATTACAAAATTAAGTGACTACTTGAGAGAGGGGACTAAGTCACTGTAGAGACAATCAATTGTTGCAATGCTTAACCCAACATAGCATTAAATGATTTACGATTTAATGATTTTTCGTTGGTGAGATCAAGTGTCCTAAGTAGTTTATCATAAGGTTTTCCTTTTCAATTGCTTTTGTCTTTTTGCCATTGATTTGTTAGTTTAGTTTATTTTCATTGCATTAGTAGTTTAGATAATGTCTTAAGTATTCATTTTTCAGATACAAATAGAATAATCACATTTCAATACTTATGATTCTTATCTTTTTGGGATGATATCTACACATACTTGTGTACTATATTACTTTATCACAATTCTCTTGCAGTTTTTAGTAAGTTTCACACTTGTTAAAGGGGAGAGTTAAAAGGATATTTTAAGAGAAAAGGAAAGATATCAAGGGAACCTAAGGTTATCCTTTAGACTCAAACTATACAAACCAAGAATGCTAGTTAGAACTAAGGTCGTGAACCCTGTGTAAAAGTTCTAACAAGTCATTTTCAACAATTGTTGATAAGATAAAGACATGGGACTATGGACGATGATGATTGAAAAAGTCTTTTAGATAAGGCTATGGAGTCCATATAAATTGAAAATATTCTAATAACTATTGAAAGTTCACAATGTTTGTGTAAGGTTATTGAACGATCATGATCAATAATGTCAAGAAAGCTAGCCAACGACTATTAAAACTAGCTATTGAGCCCTTAAGCATTTAACGATTATGGCAAAGATCTTAACAACCACTGATAAGGTCTAGTGGCTTTATGACAAGGTTCTAATAGTTTTGAAATTGTATGAGTACTAACTAGTTTTTTCTAAAGAAAACTATATAAGGTCATCTCTTATAGGATTTGAGTATGTTGTTTGTGAACAAAGAGATAACCTGAGAACAAAGTTCATTATTACACACTCTTTGATCTTTAGAAAGTCACATTAAAAAAGGAAAAAAAAGAAACTACTTTATTATTTAACTCTAAGGCTTATCTTAAGCTTAAATCTTTAATTATGTTGTATTAGTCCTATAAAATGAGAAGCTTGAGTGTTGATGAGTGATTTTTCTTTGAGAAATACTTGTAATTCTTATGAAAGGATTATAGCTTGGGTTGAGTAGCTTAGAAACTTCTAGGCTATTATGAAAGGCTTAAGACAATGCCCAAAATCTATCTTGCATAATATTTAGATAGTGCTTGGAAACTATCTTGGATAGGTTTTGGTGGTGCCTATAAGTTCACCTTGTAAGGCTTAAGTGGTGCTTGAGAAATTTATTTTGTAAAGGTTTTAGTAGCCCCTAGTATCCTACTTATTTTAGTGAAATTCTCTAATGACATACTAGAGGAGAGGACATAGGCCAATTTATGGTTGAACCTCTATGAATTTTTATGTCTCCTTCTATATTATGATTTTCTTCTCACTAGTTCTTAAATTTGCATTAATTGTCATTAGCCATATTCACCATTTCTTAAAGCTCTTTAGGACAATAATGTCGTTATAGGTCCTTCAATTGCTTAATCAAGAAGTTTTAATAAATAGTATTGTCATATCAACACTTATTACTTCCATAGAAGTGTTAATTAGTGATGTTGAAGGATTTGGCTTAAAAATATTAATAGAATCAACCTCGCAACACATCTTTATTATAAACAATTTCACAACCTATAAGTGTAAAATTATAAAATCAAAAGACATTTTTTTAGAATTTCCCCTTTATAATATTTTTAACTTGTTTGCTTAAAGGGTGACTTATTAAGAAAAGCTTAATCTCTTCTTTACCTTTTTAGTTCTCTTATTGCCAAATAAAGTTATTGTGATAAAACTAACATTTTAAGACGTAAGAAATAAAGAAGTCATGTTCTAATGGGTAATAATTAATACATTATAACTTTATTAAAAATATTGTTAATCTTATATGTAGTGCATCCTTAACATGTTTTCATTTTATTTATTTTATGTGATTTTTTTTCTTTTCTAAAGAGAATTTGATTAATTCACTAAAATACCTATTGTGAATAACCCTAAGGTTTATCTAGGAATGAAACATAACTTGATTAATCAATTTATGAGGTTTTTAAGTAAATAATTATAGTGTTTGTGCTAATATTATGCCTCCTCCATGAGTTGTTATTCATATTGCTCTTATAATTGCAACTTCAAGATCTATGCTTACAAATAATAGAAAAATTATGGGTAACTTCACAATACTAGCTCATGAAGAAGATGTTAGCATATTGCCTAGTAGTTGTAGAGAAAAAAATCCAAGTGAACCATGTAATATTGGTGTCATGGACAAAGTAAAGGCTCTAGTGATTGAATGAGAAGATCCCAAAAGGCATGAAAAACCTTTTGACTCCAACTTAGTTACATCCATCAAATAGTATCATAAAAACATAGTCTTTTTGAATGCCTACATGAAGTACATGAGAAGTGAGTATAGTCGCCTTTATGAAAACTTGACAAACTCTTCTACAACTATATTCAACTTACCATTCAACCTAAAATACTTCAATGCTCCCTTAAAATACTCAAATACTAAATATACCTTTTGAGTTAGGTCAAGTCCATATTGCAAGATGTAATCAACCTCAATCTTTATTATGACATTTACTTCAACCTCCATGAACTCATCCACCTCAATCTCAACATTTGTCAGGTTTGCCTTTTTGAGCATTCCTCAAACTATCAGAAATAACTTTTTTTTTCTTATCTAAAATGAAATTCCAATTTTATTTTATATAAAATAATTTCAAAACTAGTTGGTTATACTTGAAAAAACTTTTGAAAAATGTATCAAAAAATTAATTGTTACATTAAATGGTGTTTTAATTATGTAATGACTATTTGACATTGAGAGTAACGACCAACCATAATTCTACAAACTTACTTAGCCATAAGGAACGACGAACCTACCATATGGTATGGCCTAATACAAACTCGTTAGCTAAAAATAAGAGCTTTTCATTATAGCATGATGACTTCTCTACAAGATGTGGCCTTGCTCAATGGCTCTAGCCATTTAACATGAGACACTATAACCTTGCCATTTACTTAGCTTGATTCATTATGCTTCCTTAACTTATTTGAAAGCTTCTAAATTATTTTGATTATTCTTTTTAGAGTTGTGGAAAGATATGAAGAGGTTTAATTTGCCTTTTTCAAGTCTTATTTCAAATTTTGGATGTTTTAACTTTGCTTTTAAATGTCATAAGGTCTTTAAGCATTAAAATCTTGAAATAAGGAATCTACAATCATAAAAAAAAAAAAAAACATTTGCATACACATTAACATATTTCAATTATTTATTATCATGAATACAAGAATTTGAATTATAGGTTTAAAATAATAACATGTGATGCTACTTAAAGAAATTGGCCAATGTTTTAGAGTTTTAGAATCTAGGTTATATAAGAAGCTTAAAGAATTTCTTTCCTTCTCTATGGATTTTCAAAGGGAAATATGGGTTCTAATAAATGGTATAATCCATCTCAAAGCAAGGCATCACAAATTAAGAGCTTAGTGCTAAGGATTCTCCATTGCTTCTTAGCATATGGCATAAATGGGAGAAATTAATCCATAGGAATATGTCAACTTAGTGGCTTGTTTTTCATATGGTGCATAGTGAACAAGAATCAAATGGACACTCCATTTTAGTTGGCTACTAGATTAGAGTTGCTTGCTAGTGGAGATAAAAATGCCATAATGACAAGTGTGTACATCATAAGGATTGTCAAATTTGTCAAACTTATTCTCAAAGGCAATGAAGAGAAAAAAGGCTCTAATTTTTATATATCACCTTTCTAAAGATAACGAGGCAGGAATTAGAGAGATTGTCCTTTAAGCAATGGTTATTTTAGTGAGGAACAAGTAGAAAAATGTGATTTAACTTACTAAAGGTGCATAAGATATACATATGAAAGCTCAAAAAATTCTTATGAAATGAGGGAGAGGTGAGATGGCTTAATGTGATCAAGGAGAGCAAACTCACAAAGAATAAAAAAATATATCCTTTAAGCTTCATAAATACAACTTAAGGTCAACAAGCTTAAGTTGATAGTGCCTTTATTTTAGTACAAGTCCTTAACCAAATTGAGTTGCTAAATCATAAAGTTTTGATAATGTTAACATGAACCTTAAAAGAAATATTGATGGAGTAGATAAAAAGTCAAAATCTATAGAGCAAAAATGGATGGTGTAAGTATGAATGTTATGGCTTTCAAAAGAAACCTTATAATTATGGATGTTCCACAAGATAGTGATGATGATAGCGAAGATGGTGAGAATTAACAAGTTTTTGTAATGAAGGCAAAGAAAAAGACAAAGGAATTATGCTTAATGAAGTAGGTGATCAAGATGAAGTCAAAGAAAATGTTAAAGTAAAAGACAAAAGATAAGGAAAGATAGTTAAGGAAGTCACTAAAAAGAAAGAAGATTTAACCCTTGACCCAAAATTTATCCTTGACCTCCAAAACCTATAGATAACATAAGATCATCATCCTCATCCCTCGAAGACTTAAATTGTATAGGTGTGTGTGTGTGTGTGTGTGTGTGTGTGTGTGTGATTGTATTGGATTACAAACTGACTTTACCTTTTGATAAAATTTCATTTAGTGATTCCAAAATGGGAGAAGTCATTATTACTATATTAAGGGGGAGATTAATGTAGAATATTTGTGTTATATATGTTTAATTGTCCATTTCATATAAGCTATAATCTCTAATAAGAAATCAAGTTATTTTTATATCTAATAGAAAGGAAATGATTCCTCTTAAAGTTAAAAGCTCATTGTATAACTCTAACCCTTTCTTTTGTTAACATCAACAAGGGAAGTTTATGTAGTATGTTTTACACCTTATATAGCCCTAATATGTTGCCTTAGGTTGTGATTTATAAGGGCAATGTTTTTTCCTTTCACACTTTGTTACACACACTTATACTTTAATTTATTTTATAAACTAAATATTTATCATCATTAAAAAGAAAGAATATTAAACCTAGAATTTTAATTCTTATTTGATGATAACAAGCAATTAGGATATAACAAGCAATTATGACACTTTAGTATATGTGCAAGTATTCACATTCTTATTTTAGGCCCTTCAATCAAAGTTATTTTGAAGCTTGAACATTTCAAGATATTAAAGAAGCCTTAAAGCATCCAAGTCATAAAGAAGGACAAATGGACCTCCTTATTAAGTTTGCTAACTCCAAAAAGAAGATAGCCTCATGTTGGAAGCCTTAGTGAATGCTAGGAAAGATTAAAAATCTAAGTCCAATTGAAGAAAAGCTACAATTTAGGGTGGACATTCAGTTTATTTGTTTTGGTTTTCTATCATATTAAACTAACTAAATTTTATATTTTACAAATTCCATTTAATCAAGTTTTTTAACAAAAAAAATTAAATTGAATTAAAATTAATATTTTTATAAACCTAACCAAATTGTATTTGTATATTAGTATCATTTCTTTAAATAAAATTTATCATACTTTTAGAAATTTAGTTAATTCAATTTGATTTGATTAAGTTATCATGACCATGGTGGAATGGTCCATGACCTTGATGAAGTAGCCACGCCTTTGGCAAGTGGCTATGTCATGGAAAATGCATGTACGATAGGGTTGTAGATTCTGTATTAGGCCATATAGTAGGTCTAGCTATGCCTTGGTGAAAAGGATTAATATTCCTACAACAGACAGGTCATAACCTGACATATAACTATTAAGAAGATCGTTAAAGGTGCCTTGACTACAAAGGTATTTATTATGATTGTAGATATTATAGCTGACTAGTTTTTTGACAATTATTCTTAGAGACAAGTAAAGTTACAAATAACTAGTTCATAAGGAAGACTAGAAAAGGAGATCTCATATGACCTTTACAAGCTTACCAAGTGTTATCTAACTACTCTCAAATATTATTGCATAAATCAAACTAAGACAAGTTTTGGGTCAAATTTAGTAAAAGGAAAGACTTGTGAATATGTATGAGTTAAGTTTTCTTTGAATAATTATTGTAATTACTTGTGGTGACACAAGAGTTAATCCTTTGGTAGGTATCCTTAGGTAGATTGCCTTAGGACTAGTGTTGCTTAAGATAGTACTTCAAAATTATCATGAAATGGTTTGACTAGCACCCATAAGTTGCTCGATTTAGTCAATGGATAGACTAGCCTTGTAAAGTTTGTATTACACCCACAAACTGTATGTAGATAAATAAAACTCTCAAATAGAGTTATCTGAAGACAATATAGGAGGGTAGATTCTAACCTATGTAAATTGCTTATGGTGATTGTTCTTTTTCTCTCCATTCTTTGATTGTTTTAATTTTTGTAAAAGAATTTGTCAAGTCTAATTCCCTTTTTAGGCTCCTAGGAACAACACTTCTATTGGCCTAAACATAACCCTACCACTTGTTTGGTGCCCCAAGGTGGCATTGATGCAACAACATGAACAAATTTAAGCTTAAAATAAATTTGCACAAAAAATATCTAAAGCTCAAATTGAATATATTCAAGACTTTTTTATTTTTTAAAATTTCAAAATTCAAAATTACCAAGGTTGAAATAAAAGAAATATTGTGAAATTAAATGAAGTGACTGAATGATGATTTAATTCATAATCAACAGTAATGACGTAGGATTTCTAAATTTTCTTGTCTTGCATTTATTTATCTAGTAAAGAAACAATCAAATTGGTATAAAAAAAAAAGGCTCTTTTTTTTTTTTTAATGTTTTGGACTAAATTTGTGTGTTTGTGTTATGCAAAATAATGACGATAAGAAATTAACAATGATAGTGATGAAAGATTCGAATCATTTGACTTTTTTAGCTTTTCATTGCTTTAAAATGTTAAACATTTTTAATCATTCAAAAGAAAAACAAAACTTAAGTTTTATTATTTATTTCATGATGCAGATATAATAAAAGAAATATTGAAAATGCACAAAGCAATTCAGTAAGTTGAGAGCCACAAATAATTAAAATTGAAATTTTAGCTTTAAGGTCAAGTTAACAATATTTTTGTTCTATGTAAAAATCAATCATGTTGCTAGACAAGACAAACCACTTGGTAGTTAACTTTCCGCCCATTGAGAGTATATTTGAAACAAAAAAATTAAGTTTAGGTTTGATTAAAAAAAATAGCAAAACAATTAGCTAGATTTATTAAAAATGAAGAGTTTGGAGATTTTTAGATAATTAGGCCATTTTAAATTTACCAAAAAAATATTAATTTTTGCCTTAAAGGGATTTTTTAAAAAAATTCATGTCGTTTAAATGAGTTGTTTTTCTAGTTTTAAATTATAATGTGGCCCTGATTGCACCTCACGCTGAACCCTTCATGTTCCTAAAAGAAAGGAGCTTGTGGGCTTAATAGAGACGACAACCGCGTGCAACAAATATTTTACACTGGAAAGAAAAGAGCGAGAACGAGAAGCGTGGGGGCCATGCGTTTCTGACAAAGTTGATCCTGATGTGCCTCCACTAGAGTGGAACTTAACCATCCCATCACATCTATCACTTTTTTTTTTTTTAAACTTGGATGGTGTATCCTTATAACGAAATAGTAAAAATCTGGCTTTTAATTTGTAATCCAAGTGAATGAACCTATTAAAAATATATGTATATATAAATGGATAAATGACTGAATGGAATCAATGCATACTTATTACACTTGCAACCAATGCATGCTACTTATTGCCCAATTCTAAAACCAACAAACATTACCTCATAAAGAGGGAAAAACTTGCTTACACCCATCCATATTTGGTTAACCTCATTATGAACAGGACCTTTTTTCTCAGTTTTTTTTTTTAGTCTAATGCCCAATTATATATGTCCTTTCTCTCTCTCTCTCTCTCTCTCTTTCTCTCTCTCTGAACTTAATCTGCAAGTTTTTGAAGGTATGTGTTTGCCCCACTTCACAAATGTTCAGCTGGGCTTCATTACCTGTCTTCAACTCTTCAAACTTTTCTGTCCCTGAATAGAAAATTTGCAAATTAACACTAGCTTCTTGTATGATTTCCAGATGTAAATAAATTTGTCGGATTGGGTAATGGTCATTTAGTTTGTTCATTTTGGAAAACTGTCCATCTCCTTTCCTTTATCTGTTTAACTTCTGAATGCTACTGATATATTGGCAGCTTTTTTGGTGTTCGCGAAAGTCCTTTTTTGATATATAATTAATCATTCAGCCTTTGTGGTACAGTTTTTTCCTAAGTGATTTACCGTTTGTCTACAGGCATGGCAAGGCCAGGAGTCAAAAGTGCTGTGCTCCCTTTTTTTCAGGCTGTAAGTTTGTAGGAAATTGAGAGAGAAAATATTACTATAGAGAGACATTACAATGCCAGTTCCTCTTGCTCCATATCCAACACCTCCGGCACCTTATACACCACTAGCAACTACCAATGGTACTTTAGTCAGTTTTACTCTTATTAAATTTCGCCTCAAAACTATAAGAATTTCCTCAGTAGTCTTGTATTAGCTTGAAATATTGTTTATTGCATATTGAAGGAGTCACCTGTTTGCCAGTGGCACAAAACGAGAAGTTCAGATTTGCAGATTTGAGACTTGCAGATTTGGTTAATGCAACAAATTCTGCAATTAAGTGTTGCTTGCTATTAGTTATTTCTCATGTTGGTTCATATTTCATAAAAATAACCAGTAAGACCATTCTAGTTCCAGATCCCAGTCTACGGCAAATGGCAATGAAGCATGGTGTTACTTACTATAGTTATTTCTCATGTTGTTTTATAAAAATAACCAGTAAGACTATTCCGATTTCAGATCCCAATCTACAGTTTTTCTAAATCATTTAGCTTGTCTTCAATGATTTAATGAGTGAAGAGATATTAGTCATTCTTGGTCATCACCTATCAGCTTTAGCTTTTAGCTGTGCCCAAAAGACATGGAGTTTAATTTTGGATGCTGCATATTATCATTCATCAAGGCTTGGACTTTAAGATTAAATTGTTCTTTGGTAACAGTGTCATTTCCTGGAATTCATGATTTCTAACTGAGTGCATAAACTCTCTCTTGGAAATAAGGTGCACAGAGTCAGCTTGTGTGTTCTGGATGTCGAAACCTTTTAATCTATCCAGTCGGAGCAACCTCTGTATGCTGCGCAGTATGTAATGCAGTCACAGCCGTCCCACCTCCTGGTATACATTATGACTCTCTGTTTTATTGGCTAGACAATCTTAGTATATTATTTTTCACGAGCTCAATTAGATTCTGAATTTTTAGACTCAGAACAAATAATGACTTGGCAGAATGACTTTCCTTTTTTCTTAATTATACCTTCAGTAATGTAAGAAATTCTTCTTTCTTTTTCTGTTTCAAAATAGAATTTGAATGTAGGACTTCTCTCGTTACCGTTGTTTATGACAACGTTACTGAAATGTTAAAGAATTCAATTAGCCTGTAAAAGGCAAAAGTAGGGTAAATTGCACCGATAGTCATTGAACTTTGGTTATAATTCTATTATGGTCACAACAATTTTTAAACTTTATACAATTAAGTCATTTAACTATTGTAAACATTGTATTGAAGTTAATGATTTATTATTATTATTTATTTATCAATCAAGCACCAAACTAGCAATATGATTGGCCACCCATATCATTTACAGCTCTACTAATCACTCTCACATTACTTTTTTTCTATTAATATTGAGTTAATATAAGATTCACTTAGAGTTATATGAATCTAATTATGTGAGAAAATGTGATATGAAAGTGATTCGTAGGTTCGTAGATGATGCAAGTTTACAATCTGATTTCTCGTCATCAATTTGGTGCTTGACTATTCAAAATTAGATCATAAGAGTTTAATAGAATATTTATAATAGTTAAGTGATCAAATTGTATAAATTTTAAAACTTATAACACAATAGAATTATTATCAATGTTCGATGACCATTAATATTATTTACCTGGGAAAAACATAACAAAAATCTCACTCATTAACTGTCTATATACATCAATGCTAGAACATATTATACGTTGTTAAATTTCAACAGGCACTGAAATGGCACAGTTGGTTTGTGGAGGCTGCCATACCTTACTCATGTACATCCGTGGAGCAACAAGCGTGCAATGTTCTTGTTGTCACACAGTCAATTTAGCTTTGGAAGGTACTATGTTTATAACAACGTAAACAAAACTATAAGAAGAATCGATTTTTGACCATTCTAGTATAAAATCTTAATACCTGCAAAATATGGTTATGCCTGCCTTATTAGTTGGAGTAAGGTTATGTATATTAATTATGACAGCAAATCAAGTGGCGCATGTCAATTGTGGGAATTGCAGAATGCTATTGATGTACCAATACGGAGCACGATCAGTGAAATGTGCTGTTTGCAATTTTGTGACATCAATTGGGGTTAGTATATTATCTCTTTTTACCACTTCAGCATAAATTAATGAAACTTTGCATCTTATTAGAGCACATTTCTCTAAAAGTAAAGATAGATCAAAGAAATAATGGGCAAGCCTTAGATAGGACTCTACAGCTATTAAAGACCCAGTAAATGATGATGATCATATGATTGTTCACGCATATAAAAACCCTGAAGCAGAGATGAATTGGAAGGCAACTGAAATATGAAATGTACGTGTAAGTCTACAACCACATGTGCTATATATAGCAAGCTTGAATCATTTGATATTTCACCCCAGTTTCATGACCACGTATGTTGGTCTTCTGTCCTGCTCTGCCAAATATCTTTCAAGATTCCATTATTGATTTTCACAAAGCATTTGTGACTAGATGATTTCAGTCCCCTTATTCTGCTTTTCCCCTTTCATTTGTTTTTTTTTTCAGAGTTAGAGATACATAAGTATGTTGTATATATATATATATATATATATATTTTTTTTTTCTCTTATTTTTTACACCTTTGATATATAGAGTTTGTTCATTATTAGTTATTGGCTATAACATTTCCAATATCTAGAGTGTAAATTGAAGGCAAGGCATGCCAACAGTTAAACATAAATAGCACGTGTTTGCATTGCCTAAACTGTCATGTTACCGAATAATGCAGGCTTCAACAAGCACCACTGAAGAGTTCACTAGCTGAAGCAATTACACTACCTAAATTGGTGGTTACTGATTCCAGAACTTCAGGTTTTTCACATTATTACAGCATCTCTAGTAAGTGCATCTATCGGCAAAGCAGAGAGGAAAATTACCTCAGTCACGTGTATAGAGTTTTTTTTTTTCCCTTGTTGCACATCCCTTTTATTTTATCAGGAATAAGCAGTTTTGGCATATTAAATGTATTCGAAGCATTATCCTATGAAGATTTTCAGTTTGTGGGTGCATTTGGAAATTTTTTGGATAAGGTAAACTTCATTTTCTGTTCACTTTGTCATGTGAGTGCAACTAATCAAGTGCACGAGAAAGAGATAAGGCAGATGCTTTTCTGCTACAATTTGAATTGTCTTATGGTCTAAATACAAACAATTGTTTTAAAGTCATATGTACCGTATAAATTTGGTGGATGAAAATAACTAATAGTCGAATATCATAAGGGGACCAAACAGATATTTCCAGGAAGAAACATGAATGTGTAGTGATAACACCTGAGCCGAGCAAGCGAGCAGAGCCATTCTCGTTCAAGTTGAGCACACTAAACTAGGACAGACGCTAACTAGCCTTTCCTATTACCCTCTTGGCCAAAAGTTTCAGAAGATCTCACGGAATCTCTTAGTTTTCTATAGGGTCAATTACTCTAAACTCTTTAATGTTTATCCTAATTAACTAAGTTGACACTCGCTTTTCAATATAATATTAAGTCATCCTTTTTATTTGTTTTATTATATTAAAAAGTCATTCGGCGTTAAAATTATCATTTTTCCTTTAGTCAAAGAGGATTTGGTAAAAAATGAGTTTTGTATTTTATTAAATTAATTACTCTGAATCTCCTAATGTTTATTATATATAACTAAATCATTCTTCACTTTTTAAAATATTATACTGAGTCATCTTTTAAGTTTGTCATGTTATAATAAAAAGACCTTACAACATTCATATGAATTTAACAGAGAAAAACTTTTTAGTATAATAAGCCAAAATGTTAAAAATGATTTAGCATAGTATTGAAAAATGAGAAACAAATTAATTAAATATGACAAATGATAGAAGTTCAAAGTAATTAACCCCTTTTCTATATATAAATTTATCAAGTTAATATACTCGTCTTACCTTATCAATATGTGAACTTCAATTATAAAGTGGAGCCTTGGCTCCGACTGTAACCATCTAATGTTATAACGATACTCTTTTCCATACTTCACACCATCTTTTTCATATTTCCTTAACCATTATTGATTGGTGTGGTAAGCATAGATGGAAAATCCAAAAGCAATCTAATGCATTAGAGAAATAATGATTAATTTTTTGACAAACAAGAGAGAAATTATACTATTTGATAGGATAGAATGATGTTTGGTAATTTTGAATAAGTTCAAAACTAGTATTTTTAGTATTTGTGGACTATAATTCGATGAGAAATAGGTCAACGAATCAATCACACAAGTTTTGCTTTTGATATCCAGTGATTTTCAACCAAATTTTTTCATTTTGGTCTTTAAATTCGTATTTTTTCAATTTTTGAAAAATTTTATTATTTTAATATCTTTTTGTAGAAATTTCATTTTGAAATATCATTTTGATTTTTATTCCTATTTTAATATGTAATTTTCAGATTTGGTATGAATAACAATTTTGTCAAAAATAAAAATTTTCAATTTTGAGCTATTTTATTCCAATTTGTATTAGAATTTGAGTTCTCTTTATATTTTGTACATCTAGTCGTTCATGGGAGAGTTTTTTTTTTTTGGACAATTAATAAAATTTTCTGGAAAGAGTATTTCTATTTCTTTTAAAATTTTGATGTTCTTTTGAATTAATGAATCTTTGATGCTTATATATCTAGCATTCACGTGCAAACCAATAGGCTTATAAAAGGTTATTTTGGCTTTCTACAAATTCAAAATTCATACAACTTTTGCTAAATTAGTTTGATATTAGAGTTGAATTCATTTTTGGATTGCCATGCCACCTAGAAGCAATTATCATAACAAGCTACTCACAGAAAAAGTTTATAAATGAGATCGCATGATGTAGTTAATATAATGGATGAATGAGCTAATTAATCATTTATTTCGACAAATGGAGCAACTAATAAATTTGATGATTCAGGGCAAGCAGAATAGGCCCAAAAATTACGATTTGGAGGAATTAGATGAAGATATCGAGGAGGATAAAATTTAAGAGGAGATACTATGCAGAGCCCCTATAGAGAATGATGGAAGGTATTGGGAGATGGGTATGCATATTAAAATTCCTGAATTCAATGGTAGTTTGCAACCAAAGGAATTTTTAGATTAGTTAGCCATAGTTGAGGAGGTCTTGGAGTTTAAAAGGTCCCTAAAAATAAATGGGTATAATTGGTGGTAATAAGGCTACATGTCAAGGCTACAACACGGTGGCAATAACTGAAGTTGATGAGGAATAGGTTAAAAAAATAAAAAATTAAGACATGGAAGAAGATAAAGAAACACTTGTGTGTAGAATTCTTGGATATAAAAATTAACCAAAGATGTATGAAGATTGGATCCCAAAATCTGGGCGATTTGGGGAGTCTAACCTCTTCCTCAAGCTTATTGAACCCTATCTCTGATGGGATTAAAACAAAGTGGGTCTTCTAAATAACTTAGATAGGCTCAAAATTTGTCTTTGCCCAGATTCTTATCCCAACCAAAGTCTGTGGCGACTTCACATTTCAATTAGGTATAATACAAATGTATCATTCCTCCTTGGTCCTTCATTAACCACAACTTTAGAAAAAGGGCATCTATCCTACATGAGGCCTTAAGGATCCCTCATTGATCCAATACACATGCCATTTTTAGGGGTTATTACGAATGTATAACCTTCATCTTCTCGATCTCCCATTACATGATCAAAGTAGGAGTTGCAAGCAAGATTTCACTTATTCGAGTGCAACCACAAAATCAAGGTGCTCACATGAAGCCAAATGGTCAACCTTTCCTACCCAATTCAAGGAGTGAAAAAAAATATGTATATTGAAGGAAACATAAGAGAAGAAATACCTTTTTTTTTTTATTTTGTCTAAGCCCATTTCATTTAACTTCTTGAAATGAATTATCATGAGAAGGCCAATCGCACTAATGATCCAAACTACTATAGATATCATTGGTTGATTAGTCATGCAATGGAAAAATACTTTATTTTAAAGGATAAAATTATGGACCTACAAAATGCCTCACTTTGCAAATTTAGAGCTTTCAAATCTTTCCAAGTTTCTAAATCTTCAAGTCCCATAAGGTGAGGATCCGTCTTCAATTTGAGATCATGCTATAATGCTTTCAAATCACATTTTATGCTCTTCTCCATAATCAAATGAAGAATTTTATTATTGATTCAAGATCAAGCCTGTCAAGTCCTTAGATCTCATTTTTATTCAAATAGTCAAACTACAGGATTTAATTTTTTTTTTTTGCAAAAATTTATTAGAGATTATAAATCACATTTTATAAATTTGACAATTTGTACTTTT
This sequence comes from Omphalea diandra, assembly GCA_949677035.1. Lineage (NCBI taxonomy): Eukaryota > Viridiplantae > Streptophyta > Magnoliopsida > Malpighiales > Euphorbiaceae > Omphalea > Omphalea diandra. The sequence continues at coordinate 16,949 of CATIWR010254369.1, read as the reverse complement.
TTTGTCTTAATTTTTAGGCATGAAATTCATGTGTACAATCGTATGTTTTTAAAGTATAGTTGTTTTAGGTTTCACATTATTTTTATTTTTTTAATGTTCACATATATTTCTATGTTAATTTATTGTTTCTATTTCCTATACTATAGGTATAGTTGTTTGTTCAAAATTTTAAAAAAATTGCCTTATTTTTATTTCATGCTAAATTTTAATGTGCTTTATTCTGCAACTAATAAAATTAAAGAACTATAGAATCATAAATAGATTTTATATAGTACTAAGAATGGTATAATTTTACATTAATTTTTTTTAAAAAAAATTATTTTATCAACAACTCCTTAATAAAGTTATATAAAAATGTTGTTGTTGTTGTTGTTGTTGTTGTTGTTATTATTATTATTATTATAAATTTGACTCAATTGAATGATTAAATCTAAATCTCTTAATAAGAATTTTAAGTTAAATTAAATATACCTTTCAATAAAAAGTTAAATTAACTATAGAACTAAAATTGTTTTATGCTTTCAAATATCTCCCATATACACACACACACACACACACACACACACACACACACACACACACACACACACAACCATGTGTTTTGAAAGTAGTGAAAGTCTTCTTTGGAGGTGATTGTTGGGAAGTTAATTTCCTTGGTTAATAATCTTGACATGCGATAAGTTTCTTTTTTGCTCGGCATGTGATCTCCTAATATTCTAAATAGGTTTCTTTTTATTTTATGTGTTTTATTTAAAGAATAGTTTTTATGAGTTAATTATTTTGAATCCTTGACATTTGCTATATTTAATTAAGTAGTCACTTAGTTTTCAATATTATACTACGTCATCTCTCATGTTTGCTCTATTACGCTAAAAAATCCTTACGACATTAAAAAGATCTTTTCCATTAAATTCATATGAACATTAGAATGATTTTTTAATATAATGAGGCAAACGTAAATGATGACTTAGTGTAATATTAAAAGTGAGAAATGATTTAGTTAAATATGAAAAACTTAGGGTTTTGAGTAATTAATCCAATAAAATATAAATCTTACTTCTAATCAGATTCTCGTTGTCTAATTGAAAATAGCTTTTTAATACCAAAAAGAGTTTTTAGTGTAACAAAACAAACGTAAGAGATGACTTAGTATAACATTGAAAGTGAGTGATGAATTAGTTAAACATGACAAATACTAGGGAGTTCAAAGTAATTAACCCTTTTTATTATTAATCCCATTCCAGTAATTTTGTTGTTTTCTTTTTTCCCTCTTATGCTACATGTGATTTTAGAGAATACTTTGTCTATTTTATTTTGGATATCCTTTTTATTGAAATTAATAAAATTATTCTTATCTTTTAAGGAATAAAATTAAAGAATTAAAATATATTATTAATAACATTAATCATGTCTTTTATCCCATTTTACTCAAGACATTATTGGAAAGGAGTCGATGGATTCATAGTTTGACTCATAATGTTAGCAGAATTCATGATGAATTCATTGGGATTGAGGAAGTGTCTTATGAAATTTGAGACTTTTATCTCTAATAATGTAAGATATAATATTTTTCTTCTTAATGGAAAGTTTTTTCTTCTAAAAAAAAAATCTATATACCAACGCCCAACCAAGCAACTTAAATTCAAATACATGATGTAAACATTAATGAATTCCATTTTACCATGAGAAGTATCATCGATTAGTTGTCCTACACACTAGCTTAATAACTGCATGCCCATGAAAACACTATACTTTTCCTATAAATTATAAGAACAATCTATACCTCTAGACTTTTTATGTTTTTGGCCCTTCAACTTATAATTGCCATACTTAAACCCTTCAATTCTTCAAATTTGTGTCATGAACACTTTCACTAATAGAATTTTTAGTTATGAGTTGCATGTGTTGTTTGGTGTGAAGCCTATTAGCTTTACATGAATTTTTAAATATTAAATTGGACACCTTAGATATGACAATTGTTTTAAACCTAATTAAAACGCACTAAGAAAACTTATTTTATCAAAAAAAACTCTCAGTTATTCTCTCAAAAATCTCACCTCCCTCTCAACTCTCACCCATTACTTTTTCTCATTTAGAGGCAATGACGAAGCTCATGCCTGTTATTGTCAATGTTGTTATTATACATTGATGACTAAATGGGTCTGTTTTTCTAACATTGTAGACAAAAGTGCTTGGAGGATTGAAAATTTGAAATGGGGGTTTATTGTTGATGTTTAAAGCATTTAACACGTATGTTTCTTTATTTTTTTTAGTATTATATCATGTTCTTCAAAATGTATTGTCTTAGATTTAGGGTTAATGGTCCCATATGGAAAAAATATTGTCTCCATGATGGAGTTAGGGTTAGTGGTTCCAATTGGTTCCATTGGTCTGCATTGTTTATTATTCTAGTTGCATTTGTTATTTTGTGCTTAAAAATCAATCATGTTGTATTATATTGCATGATTTGTTATTTATATAAGAAGTTGGCTTAGTTATGTACAATTTTAAATTGATAATACCAAAGTGTGTTTATGTTTTTTCTTTGTTGTATCATGGGCACTATTAATGTTAATTTATTATTTCATCATAAAAGGAAATTAGACTTTGTTCAGTAGTGAATTGGGATTATATTGATGAGTGTAAACTAGAGAAAGAATTATTGGAATGAGTGGTAGATGAGGCAATCCAAGAGGAGAGGGGTGAATTGAATTGTAAACTAAAACACAAACAACAACAAAAATAGTGGAAGCCACACATAAAAATCAGCATAAAGATTTTATAGTGGTTTGGTAATGTGCTTACTCCACTCCCCAAACTTTCACTTGGGCCTTTATGTTCTTTTTCCAAGCTCAAGAACAAAACCTTCCCTTTTTTAGACTAAGGAAGAGTCTTTCCTTTTATAAGCTCAAGGATAACCTTTACAATCACTCTCTTTTACAAGGAACAAAAGAGACAATCTAACCCTTAGTATTTTTCTAAAGTGCAATGTCAACATTTATAATCACTAGTAAGGAAAGATCTAAACAGTGTTAGTACCTCTCAATTAGGCAACAAATAGACTTTTAATACTTAAGAAAACCTACTCTTAAAAGACTAACAAAAGCAATCCTCTATTGACCCAAATACAAAAGCAACACCAAAAGGTTTGCATAAAGAGTTTGCTAAATGTTTACAAGTTGTTCATAAGTGTTCACAAAGTTTCATCAATCTATTTAGTCTTCAGAAAAGCTCCTTATAAACCCAAACTACAAAACTAGTCATTAAAGTACTTGAAGTTAAGTCTGACAGTTTTTCTTTGAAGTAGCCATTAACGTAGACAACACCCATTGTTTCTCATTAATGTTCGTTGAACTTGTAATGGATAACTCTAACACCTATTGTCAATCTTCCATACCCGTTGATCTCAACTTTAATGCTCATTGGCTCATGATCAATGCTAGTTGTGGATTTCTCAAAAATCATAATCTTGATGCTTTATTTTTCAAACTTTGCATAGTTACTTTTCACACCCATTAAGAAATTTGCAATGCTCATTTGAACCTTTTTCAATGCCTGTTGAGAAGGGCCAACACCCATTTTGACTTCTAGAATCTTAAGCTCAATCTTAGGCACTTTTCCAATGTCTGTTGCTTGGCTAGATCAATGCTCGAGGCGAGGTCTAACACAACTCAACTTGGAGCACTTATTCAACTCCCATGGTGAAAGGACAACATTCGTTGTAAGGTCTAGAGAGTATAACTCATCTAAACATTTGTCCAACACCTATTGAGACATTCCCCATGACAGTTGAAAGTTGTTCAATGTTCGTTGGAACTTTTTCATGCCTATTGGATCTCCCAAACTACACCTCTTATACAAAAACACTTGGGGTCACATATTCTCTAAGCATTATCACAACATTCTCCCCCTATAAGATACAAAAACACTAAAAGACAAATATTAGAACTTCTTTTGGTTTTGTTATCATTCAAAACAAAACACACCATTCAAAGTACAAAAGTAATACCAATGCTTTGGGGTCATATGTTCTTCAAACATTTTCCCCTTTGACACAACAAGAATGTCTTGATGTAACCTTATTGTCTTTCACTGCATTAATGGCATATGTTTTAGAGGACTTAATGTTAGTTATATGCCTTAGGCTAATGCTTGTAATGGATATTTTCTTAATAATGTCAAGGTTGCAATTTTATAAATACCTTTTTTATATTTTATTACAACTAAATTATAAATTTCATTAATAGTTAATTATACTTAATGTTATTAAGTATGTGACTTGATAGTAAAACCTTTAGGCATCAAGAATTATATTCTAAATTGTCCTTAGTTAGTCATTATTATTGGGATAATAATGAATGAAGACTAGTATGTGTTTGATTGATGACTATGCTTTACTAGTCATGGATATGTAATATTAAATCAAACATATAGATACATATTTAAGAAACATTGTATTGGACCGACCGATTATAAGATCACTACATGGATTAATAATCATAAGTGTTTTTCATGCAACAATATTAACTTAATCCTCTGACCTGAAAATCATTATAGATTTTAATATAATGAACTTCATGTTTTGATATAGTCCAATATTATCTTTCACTGAATGATCATACAGACTAATATTACACATGGAATACAGAGGAATATGAGTGATTGAGATACATTTATGAGAAATATATCTTTGGGCACCTTGATAAGTTAGACTGAAAAGATTGCATGGCCATGTGGTAATGAATTAATAAAGGTTATCAATGTTATTTTACATCAGTATAATTGGAGATCGAGAAAGAATTGAACTATATAAGGATGAAATGCTCTATGCATTATGTTCAATAGAAATATAATGTGATGAAAGGATTATAAAACTATTTGTGGAATAGGTTAGGTTGGATTCTTGACCTTCACATAATTTGGGTACTCATAATGTCTTGCTAAAGGCCACTTATGACTTGTGGGTCAAAACTACCAATATTATGTGAACTTACAGGGTCACACATATAGAATAGGCCTAAAGCGAAATTGGGTTTAATGTTCTCTCCATTTGTAATTAAGATAAAATGCTCTCTCCATTTATAAGTAAGATAATTAGAGATATTATCTAGATTATTTAATATATATTTCATTTTAGAAGTTAAAACGGAATAGGATATTATCTTACTTGTATCTTTTAAATACATAACTAGCATAAATAACTTAAGGGGGCGCACACACACACACACACACACATTTTAGAGTTTTTTTATATGAAAAGGTGTATTCACATTTTCTTTAGAAAATACAAAAAGGAGAGAAAGAAAAATCCTAGTGCTAACACATCCAACATTTTGTAAGTAGCTTGTTTGTATGGATACTTGCAGAGGGTAATCATCTTTTGGTGACGCCTTGATTGGACTTCAAACTCGAGGTAAGGCGTTACTGGTGTAAACCTCCTCTCGACCTTCCAATAGATTTATCACCTTTTGTATGGATCCGTAAAATTCACATCCTTTCCTTTTTATTTAATTGAAATGCATGAATCCTTTATGGGTTTTCATGTAGAAAAATTTTTACTTTTGATTTTGTATGTTTAATAGAACCCAACACTTAAACTATAGGAAAATAGATGGGGTATATTTCAAAAATAAAGAGAGCGAGGAATTGGATTGCATTAGTACTGACTCATAAGTAATGGAAATATGTTGCAAACTGAAAATAGAGGACACATTAGAGTTTTATATTGATCACGTACTATATGTTGAATGTGAAGACACTATTATGGGTAGACCATAAAGCAATGAACCTTTTGTGGAAATACTAAGTAAGGGACAAGTAATAGGTAAAAAGAGAGATGCCAATAGTGGGTCATAGAATGAGGTACATGATGAAGAAATAACTATTGAAAGAGATGTTAATTTAAGTCACTTATTAGATGAGGACAATAATGATGAAAAAGATAATGTTATTAATAATAAAAGGGAGGTTAAGGTTGAGGTACATCTAGGTAATAGAAATGAGAATGAAGATAAAGAGTTGAGAGAAACTAGAAAGAATGTGAAAGAGTTAAAAAACAAAAATGTCCATATAAAGTCTAGAGTTGAGGATTTAAGTGAGGGAAACGATGGTAGAAGTGAAATTCATGTAGATAAAAAAGGTAAAATAGTTGAGGATATTGATGAAGTAGATGATAAGGATGAAATAGCTAAGGGAAAAGAAGATGGGAACTAAAGTGGTTACTATAACGACTTTGACATAGGTAGTTATTATAGTGAGAGTGATAAGGATAAGAGTGAAAAAGTTCTTACTAAAAGACCTAGTTCTAAGATTAAATTTGATGCAAAAGCTGAAATTCCTGTGTTTTGTTTAAGTATGAGCTTTGTAAATTCTAAGAAAGTTAGGAATGTAATTACTAAATATTACAGGGATTCAATATGTCAAAAATGAACCTAATAGGGTTAGGGTATGAGTGGTTGTCCATGAGTTCTCTTAGTTAGTAAAGAGAGAAATTATGATATATTAGTTATGAAGACCTGCAATCCATATAAAAAATGCTACAAGATCAATAAAAATAAGCTTTCCAATGGCAAGTTTTTACCCAAATACTTTAAATATAAGTTTATGACAAAACCTGACATGAAGTTGAAATTGTTGAAATAATTAGGCAAAATGGAATTAAGGTTGATGTGAGTACTTGTATGTGTAGTAATACTAAGAACAAAGTGATATAAGAGTGAAAGGGGACTATATAACTGAGTATGATAGGCTGTATGACTATATAAAGGAGATAAAAATAAGTAATCTTAGGACCACTTATGTTGTGATGGCAACAAAAGATGACCTTAATAGTCTTGAAGCTAAAATAACATATAGGAGGTTTTATGCTTGTTTTAATGATTTGAAGAAAGGGTGGCTAGTTGGATATAGGCCTATACTAGGCTTAGATGCTTGCTTTTTAAAAGGGATTTGCAAAGGGTAGTTACTATATTCTATAGGCAAGGATGGAAATAATTAAACGTTCCATTTAGCATTGGATATTATTGATGTGAAAAGAAAAAAAGACCTGGTTTATAATGTACCTTAAATATGACCTATACTTGTGGATGGAAGAGGATACACAATCATTTCTAACATGCGAAATGTATGAACACATGCACTCATTTCACTTATATTGTTATATAATATAAATATAATTATATGACTATTGTATGCTAATTATTTTGTGTAGGGTCTTAACAGTATAATACAAGAGCCCTTGCCTAAGGTGGAGCATAAGATGTGTGCCTAACACATTGATGCAAATTGGGCAAAAACATGGAAGGGTGAAGAAAGAAAAATCGCATTTTGAAAATGTGCAAGGTCAACTTACCTTCAAGAATTAAAGGAGAATTTTAAGGAAATGGGTAAACTTAGTATAGGGATTGTTAAAGCAACTATTCATTACAATGTGCATTATTGGTGCAAGGCTTTTTTCAATACCAGCATCAAGTGTGATGTGGTTGAGAACAACCTTAGTGAAACTTTCAATGAGTGGTTACTTAAAGTAAGACACAAGTCAATCATCACCAAATTGAAAAAACAAAAGTAAAAGTGATGGAAAGGATTATAGAAAAGAAGAGATTTGCAAAAACTTGGATTTCTAATATGTCACCCAAGGCAATAGAAAAGGTTGAAAAAACAAAATGAAGTCTTATAATTGGTATATGGCTTTTAATGAAGATGAGGGCTATAAAGTTACAAGTTTATATGATCCTAAGGATAAGCATGTGATGAAGTTGGACAAGGAAACTTGTATATATAAAGAGTGGAATTTGGCTAGCATCCCTTGCCAGCATACCACATGTGCAATATACAGTGCACTTGAAAACATTGAGAAACATGTTGCATATTTGGTATAAGAAAGAGACTTACTTGAAGGCATACAATTTTTGTATGCAACCTATGAAGGGAAAAAGGCTTTGGCCAGAGACTGGCAAAGAGGCAATTGAACCACCACCATCTAATGCCTGGAAGGCCAAAGAAGAATATAAAGAAAGACAAAGATATAGTGAAGAAAGTTGGAAAACTTTTAAGGAAACATAGGATCACAACATGTAAGCTATACAAACAGAGTGGCCACAATAGCAGGAGATGTCCTACTAAGACAAAGGTAAATCAAGTCTTAAATTTTAAACATGATATTGATTGTATTGATAATTTATAATAAGCTTTTTCAAATAGTTGAATCCTCAAGGCCTACAAAAAGATAGAAGACCTGATCCTGCAACCTTATCTTAAAAATTCTACTCATAATTCAAAGCATACCAAAAATAGAATACATCTCAGTCAAGCCAATCATCTATACACAAACACTTTACAACTGCTTTTGGTTTATGGACTAATCTGAGGAAAAGTCTAACTAAGCTACATGTGAGAAACAAGTTATTTTGTATGCATTTTAATATTGAATTATAGATGATGACTTTATTGCTAACATATTACCTCTTATATGAACTTGCAAACACCTTGGAAAAGGAAAGGTAAAGAGGATTAACAAATAGAAAGGCCTAACAAAACACCAAACTCAGTAGTAACAAGAGTTATTTACTGATAGTTGCAAATATTTTGAAGTTTTTATTCATTGATATGGCCAAACTCAGTTAATATTTTACAATTAGAGTGATGTATAGGAAATTGCTAAAGAAATTTGAATTTTGTAATGCCTTGTGCATTTTGTAAGTAGAATTGTTGTAGCCTTTTGCTACAGACATTAGAATTATTCTTTTTATAAGTAAAATTTGTTGTTCATTTTGAATAACACATATAACTCGTAAGCTTAAAACACTAATGTAAGCTTATATTTCTATAAATCCTCATAATGAAATTTATATTTCTCTATCAGTGTATTATGGAAATTGCTTTTGATGTTAAGTTTATTATATATCATAAGTTATATATTATATTGAAGGCTTTTTGGCACAGGTATATATTGTATTAAAGGCTTTTTGCCATAGGAATTTATGAATTTGTAGTAAAAGTGACACAAGTATTACGTAGAATTTAGGTGATAATAAAAGTTATAGCACAAGTTACATAAACGCTAAGTATAATTAGCAATTTTTTGTTACTGGTGTAAGCAGGGATTGATGAATTAGGTTTTTGCTATTTCTCTGTGCTACTTCTCTTTGCTCCAAACTTTGATCATGGAGATTAATTAGGTGATGTTTAAAAAAGTTACACAATTTTTTTTCTTATAGAGATTAATTAGGTGTTAGGCATTTCAAGTTGATGAAAGACTTTAAGGGATGAATAAAATTAAACCCTATAACTCAACATTTCAGTCCATACAAATCGCCATTTCAACATTACATTCATAATTACATTCACTAACATAGTAGCTAACACAACCAATACCATTAAAAATAAGTCCTTTTTTTTTTTTTTTCATTTGTTCACTTTTCTTATTGAATTCTAGAATATGTGCATTCAAAGATGCATTTCTTTAACTTTAACACCTCAATTGCAGCATGTACATCTATGCTCACTTCACAATCATCCATGGCTTCCAACATTTCATTTTGTGATGCAAACAAGCCTAGTTAGCCCATTGAAGATAATGTTTGGAGCATGAACTTAAAGCTCAACGTACATGGAGCAATTAGAAGATGGTTGAAACTTAGACTTTAAATGGAGCAATTAATTTGACCCAATGGAACCCAACATGAAGAGACAACAAAAGGTCTAAAGCATCCAACCAAGGCAACATTAAAAAGTCCAAAACATTTTCTTAAAGAGATAATGCCCACATCAAAGCCCACAAATTAATGACATGTCTAAGATTTGTTTAGTTGGCATTGTCTTCCTATTCTCTTTAGGATTACTTATTCCCCAAATTTTTCTTCTCCCTTTTAGAGTAGGATTTCTTTGTTAATGTTTTATATTTGTAAGCAACTAAGAAAGATTCTTGCTAGATATTACCTTGTGATGGCTAAATACTATGTGGACCAATCACAAGGCATTATTTTTTTGCTTAATTAATTAGAAAACTTTATTTGGCATGTTTTTTAGGTGGCCAAAAGTTTTATGGCCTAATTTACACTTAGGAATTTGGGGTTTTGCTTTTTTATTTTAAGTATGTGTGTGTGTGTGTGTGTGTATATATATATATATATATATACACACCTCATATTTGGCCAAGTAATGACAATTGATGATTATTCTTTTAGCTTAATTATTTTGTGAGAGTTTGTTTCTATTTCTTAAGTTCTTGAAAGAACTTGGTAAAGTTTTTAGGTGGATTTCTTAATAACTTTGCAAATTAGTTAAGTATATGCTTAAATTGGCTTTAGTTAATTTAGGTTTAGAATTGAAAATCTTTAAATCTTTATAATTCAAGTTGTTAGAACAGACTTTCTAGAGGTCTAATTGGGATTTAGAGTTATTTAAGCTTGATTCTTGAAACTATCCTTGGTAATTCAATTAAAGCATACGGGTTTGGGAATTCAATCATCCTTTGTATGTATTATTTGGTATTAGAGCCAAGACTTCAAAATTAACTAAGTTAACCTTTAAAGTTGTTACTTTTGATGTTCTTTGTGTTCTTGTATAATTTGGGTACTATCTCTTCCATTGGACTCAAATTCAGTTAGTTCTTGTTTCTTCTTGTTCCATTTTATTTTCTTTATTTTTCTTCCATCAAATTAATTTTTCTTATCATATTTAATCATTCATTTGTGATAGAATTCAATTCTAGTATGTTTACATATAGAAAATCACTAAAAAAAAAAAACCTAAATTGTGAATTAGCTCTTTATCATTGTCAATTCGGTTTCATCTCCACATCATTCAAATTCAAGGGGAATGTGAAATTATGAATTTTCCCCTAATCTTACTCTATTCGGCTTTTACCTGATTTTGCATGGTTTTTTAATTATTGTTTGTAATTCTTTCAATTTCAATTCTATTTTAAGCTTCCTAGGTAAAAAAAAAAAAAAAATTCAAAAATTTCAAAAAAAAAAAAAAATAAAAGAAAGGAAGAAATTGCATATGAACTTGTTTTGCACAAAAAAAAAAGCTGATTTCAATCCTTTGATTTGCATTCATCCTAACTTAATTTCACCATTTTCTTTATTCAAAACACCATCTTTTAACTTCTAAATTCTTTTTTATTTTTAAATTACAATTAGTTCTTTAGAATTTTTTTTTTGCAATTAATTATGTTATTTTCAATTTTTTTCTTTTCTAAGTGTTTTAAGATTAGGTTTTACTTGTTTGTATTTGGTTTAAGCTTATCTTGGAATAAAGTTACTTAGTCATCAAAGAACTCAAAGAAAAGAAACTTGAAAGGTAAAAGGTAAGAGTGTATGAGCTTATAAGTAGGTAAAAGCCTTATTGTGTGAAATATAAAAGGAGTGTCATCTTTTTTATTGTAACACGTGTGGGAGTGCTTTGTGAGGATTCTATTTTTTTTCTTGCTTCTTAATTTATAATGAAAAATTAGGAGAAATAGAGGTATGACTTCCAATGGCCTTCAAGATATAATAACAAAAGGCCAAAGATTCCACTTTTCTATGGAAAGGATGATCCCAAAGAATACCTAGCAAGGGAAGAGAAGGTAGAATTTGTGTTTGAGAGCCATAATTATTCTGAAGAGCAAAAGGTAAAGCTTACTACTATTGAGTTTGAAAGTCATGCCAAGATTTAGTGGGATCACTTAAAATATACTAGAATAAGATGTGGTGACAATCCTATTTCTACATGGTAAGAGTTAAAGGAAAGAATGCAAAAGAAGCATGCACCATATTCTCATAAAGACTTATGCAATCAATTTCAAAAGCCTACACAAGTTTCTAATAAAATTAAAGATCAAAAGATTATCATTAATGATGAGATCAAATTGCAACCATATGAAAGGCACCCTAATTTTAAAAGGACTAGATTTGATTTTTTTTTTTTTTTTATAGAAGTTTCATTAGGATGGAAACAAATACGTTCCAAGGAAGGTTAAGTCAAAAGATAATATTTCTAAAGATATAGTTGAAATTCAAACTCCTTTTTTACATGATGTAGAGTTACCACCATTAGATGATTGTTCTAGTGCTAAAATTGTAAGTCTCATATATGATGATATATTGGTTGTAAATAAAGATGATGACGTTCAAAAGGAAAATAAAATAGAGAGAGAAAGAGAGAGAGAGAGAGAGTGAGAGAGTGCACATGAGAGTGAAAAAGAAATAATTATTACGCAACAAAAGAAGAGTTATGTGAAAACTTTAGAAAGATGTGAGCCTAGAGTGGTAAAAGGAGAGCTTAGAAAGGATGAACCAAATCCAAAAGATGTGCATGCAAAAGAAGAGGGTGAGAAAGATAAAAATCTTTATGAAAAAAAGAGTAGTGAGAGTTATTCTTCCAAAAAGCCTACAACCATGTTTTTATTCAAAGGGATGTATTATACTACTAACGAAATTTATAATCTTTTGCATAGTGCTTTTATGCCTCTTTTGCAAGGTTATGAAGAGTGATTTTTAATGGAGGTGCCTAGTATGCAAGACAACCTAACTTATACTACTTTTGATAATGGTGCTAAATTGAAGAGTGAGGTTGAAATTTTCTATAAAAGGGAGTTTTCTAATCTTTGTTTACATAATTGTTCTTGTTTTAGGTGTAATTATTCTTCCTTTAATTATTGTTTTTGATTTTTTAACTTGTTTTCTTCCTTTACTTCATGTTTTAGTTTTTGTTTAAAATGTTTTAGTTCTTTCTTTTATGTTCCTTATTTTTTATTAAATCATTTTTCATGTTTTCCTTTTTATTTTCAATGTGACTTTGTATAAATATGTCTTTTAATTCTTGTTTTAACGTTTTTAGCAAATTTTTTATGTAAAACATTTTCTTTATTCTTCTTCTAAACTTTTTGATATCCTTGTTTTCCTATTTACTTTAAACGTTTGTTTCCTTTTAAATTCTATTATAGTTTGTCTTCTTTTGCTTCTAGAAGTTTGACTTCTTATAATTCTGGTTTTTATAAGTCTTCTTTTCATTCTAAAAGTAAGTTCTTTTTAAAAGAATATAGATTTTATTTTTCAAACTTTTCTCTTTCAAAACATTTTCTTTCTTGTTTTAATGTTTCTAAAATTTGTTTGATTCGTCTTTTCTACTTTAAATGTTGACTACCTTGGAAATTTTCTTTTGATTTTAAGGGATCTTTTATTTATTGTGTTTCTAATTCCTTTCAAGTTTTAATTTTTAGTTTTTGAATCTTACTTCTTTTCTAAAACCTAGATTTTCTCTATCTAGTATTTTTATTAAAAAGAAATTTGGTGCTTTAATACTTCTGCATATTAGATGGACTATGTTTCCTAGAGTTTCTTTTTATTTTTTTTTATTTCATTTTGCAATCTTTTCCTTTTTCTTTGGTTTATACTAACCTTGTTTTAGGTTTTTATATGATTAGTCTTTGATCCGGAAGGAAAAACTTGATTCATTATAAGGTAATTTCACTTAGGATTCTTTTTTGGTAGACTTATATTTGGTTTTTGCTTTCTTGTAGTCAAGATTGGAGGACAATTCTTGATAAAGAAGGAGGGAATGATGCAAACAAACTCGATTGGACCATTGAAGATATTATTTGGAGCGTGAAACTTAAAGCCCAAAGTACATGGAGTAATTAGAAGATGCTTGGAACTTGAACTTTAAATGGAGCAATTAGCTTAATCCAATGGAGCCCAATATAAGGAGACAACAAAAGGTCCAAAGCATTTAACAAAAGCAAGATTAAAGAGTCCAAAAAATGTTCTTAAGGAAATACGACCCACAACAAAGCCTATAAGTCAAAGATATGTCCAAGATTTGCTTAATTGGTATTGTCTTCCTATTCTCTTTAGGATTACTTCTTATTGGTTGAATTCTTCTTCTTCTTTTTGGATTAGGATTTCTTTGTTAGTATTTTATATTTATAGTGTTTTATTTTAATAAGCAATTAAGAAAGATTCTTGCTAGATATTACCTTATGATGGCCAAATACCATGTGCGCCAATCATAAGGCATTCTTTTGTTACTTAATTTATTAGGAAACTTTATTTAGAATGTTTTTAGGTGGCCTTACTACTGAATTACATTTTAGGGATTTAGGGATTTAGGGTTTTTGCTTCTTTATTTCATTAGTTAGGGTTTCAAATATGTAAGGCTATACACACACACACACACATCTCATATTCGACCAAGAAATAACAATTGATAATTATTCTTTTGGCTTAATTTCTTTGTGAGAGTTTGTTCTCTTTCTTGAGTTCTTGAAAGAACTTAGTGAAGTTGCTAGGTGGATTTCTTAATAACTTTGCAAATTAGTTAATTATATGTTTAAATTGGCTTTCGTTTATTTTGGTTTAGAATTAACAACCTTTAAATCTTTATAATTCAGATTGCTAGAAATAGGTTTTCTAAAGGTCCAATTGGGATTTAGAGTTCTTTAAGCTTGATTCTCAAAATGATCATTGGCAATTAAATTAAAGTATACGAGTTTGAGAATTCAATCATCCCTTGCACGTATCATTCTCACTTACCATCCTTACAAGTCTTCATAGCATTAAAGCCTTCTCAATGAATCCTTCATCATACCAAACAAAAAAAAGCCTACAAAACCTTCCTTGCAAATACCATTACCATTACTCAAGTATGAACATGCAATAACTCAAAGTTCACCCCAATTTCAACATATTTCCTTACTTACGGATGTGTACACCCATAAAGCTACCTTTCAGGATTTTTCACCATTCTCGAAATAATCCAATGTGCAGGTTTTCCACATGAACAATCAAAAGTTTCATCATCTTTATCAGTTCCTAATGGATTTAGGATTCTCCTTCTAGTGCTACTTGATGTTTGTACACGTATACAACTTTGTGCAGTTGAGAATTGTGTTGGGTCACATGATTGGGTGAGGAAGTCATTTCCTCTTAGCTTCTTTGATTTGCTCTTAGGTACTTCAATTAGCTTCTTCGAATGTCTCACAACTGCTTCAATGAGCTTGTGTTCAAATTAAAAACCCTACAAATTAGGAATGCTTATATTTTAATAATAGTTATTGCTTAATTTCTGTTAATAATATAATTTTACACTTAGGATGACACTTCACTAATAATTTTATTATAATAATAGTGATATGCCATTTCTGTTAACCTATTAATGGTTATGTCAGTGAATGTGTTTTGTGATACAAATTCAAAGAGTAGAAGGACAAGTATGGTAATTTTAAGTTGAAGGGCTAAACTTAGAAAATGTGAAAAGTCTAGGGGATTGAGAATGGATTTTTCCAAAATTATAATGGTACGTCTAGAAATTTAGATTTAATAAAATTGAATAAAAAATTATATTTAAATATTTTTATTTAAAATTTATATTTAAAAATTCAATTTTATCATTTAGAAAAGAAATAATTCAATGAGAAAATCAAATTAATTTAAATTTTATAATATTTTGAAAGAATTTATTTTAATAAGAAATTTTAAAAAATTACTTTACTGCCTTATAACTTAAATTAGTATTATATTTATTTTAAATAAATAATGATATTTAAAAATTTTAAAAAATTTAATAAGAAATTTTTTAAAAAATTACTGTACTAACTTTTATCTTAAATTGGCATTATATTTGTTTAAAATAAATAGAGATATTTAAAATAGTAAGTTAATTTTAATTTAATATAAATTTATTTTAAATAATAAAATTCAATCGAATTCCATTAATTTAAAATTTATTTTAAATAATAAATTTTTTATTAAATAAAATTTTTTTTTATCAATAATTGTTTTTGCATAATTTGTTTCAAGCAAAGCTTAATGGTTTGATAAAATGCAAGGGGGTCTGATTTACATACCCATGGAAGAAACCAATCCAAGAAGTAGGTCCATACGACTTGAAATGGTTTCCATGTCATGGCTGATGATGTGGTTCACGCTATGCCAGTCTACGCTGGCGGGCATTTACGCGTCTGCTCCAGCATTTCTGCAACATGTCCATTCAACCTTGTAAAAATTCCTTGGATTAGAGAAGCAAACAAAACTACGCTGCAACTCTAGCATATGGAAAAATTTTAATATCCAGTGGAGCTCTCAGATTATGTATGATTTAACTGATACTTTTTAATTACTTTAAAATTATATATATATACACACACACACTTGTATCGAATAGTTTATAATTTCACATACTAAATTCAAATTACAGAAGAATTTCTCCTATCACAAGATGGAATTTTAAGAAAAAAGTTAATATTTTCAGAATCTAATTAAATTAATCGGTCAAATCAGTAAAATTCAAAATTAGTGACTGATTGAATTTAATTAGAGATTAAAACCTGATTGATAAAAATCAGTTAAAATAAAAAGTTGATCAAAGTCAATCAATCAAAGTAAATTAGTCTAATATAAAACTACATTATTTTATGAAAAAAATTTATTTTTTTAAAAAATGTACTCTTTTACTCAAAATTGAAATATTAAAAATATTTTTTTATTATTTTTATCATATTATACTTTTTATTTTAAAATATTTTTTAAAGTATTTTCATGTATTTTTCTTAATTTTTTTAAAAATGATATTCTATTAAATTAAATCAATTGAACTAGTCGAATGAAATTAAAAATTAATTGGTCGACTGATTTAATAATCAGTTCAATTTTAAAAATATTAAAAAATGTCCTTTAAATCAAAAATTAAAAATGACATAGAAGCACGTCATTTAAGAGATTTAAGTTTAATTCAAACTCACCTAACACTCATAAATAAAGGATAACCAGTAAATCAATTTTTAATTGAGTGAAAAAAACTTAACTTTCTTTTTATTAAACTCATATTTAATATAAAGAATTATTAAAAAAAAAACTCATAATACACCCATTTTAGGTTTCTCTTAAATAATTAAAAAAAACTTTACTTTAAACCAAATATTAAAAAAAATAACCACTTCTTCAACTTCATATATATATATA
>CATIWR010254355.1:0-10809 GCA_949677035.1 Omphalea diandra | reverse complement strand
TCAAGCATGTCTCAAAGATTTGATGAGCTATGATCTGCAACGTCTCTTTGGTGAAGTTTGACTATAAATACTCCACCAAACAACCATGAAAAAGGTTGCTAAGGAATTTATTACAAGTAATTAAAAGCTTTCAATCTTTGCTACTCATTTTCTTCATCTTCTTTATGTGATTGTAAGTGCTAGGTGTGAGCATTAACACCAAGTTGTGAGGTTTTGTGTTAGCCTGTAAAACACTTCTAGAAAGGTTTAAGTGTGAGTCTAGTAAAATACTTGAGTGAGGTTTTGTGTTAGCCTAGAAAACACATTGTTGTAAGGTTGTGTGTTACCCATCAAAACACAAGTTGTATAAGTTAGGTGTGAGCTTGAAAACACAATTGAGATAGTGAAATAACCAATTGAGTGATTGGAGAGTGGACGTAGGGTCAATTTTACCCGAACCACTATAAATTGGTTGTGTCTCCATTAGTCTTTCTTCTCCCCTTTATCTTTGTTTTTGAAATTTTTATCCACCAATTCAACCCCCTTCTTGGTGCCTATGGACAACATAGTGAATGTAGAGTTAATTATTACTTGAGTCACTCTAAAATCTTTGTGTCTTTATCTCTTTCTTCTTCCTTCTTTTCTTAATTTTAATTTTTCATCTACTTAAACTTTTACTACCAATTTAACCCTCTTGGTATACTATAGTCAACATATATTTTAATTTTTTAGACATTTAATTTTAAACTTTACATAAGATGAATTACATATATTTGTATTTCAAAATTTTAAAAATTATCAATTTTTGAATCATCATGTGTTTCGTGGCCTGTGTCATTTATTTCAAAATTTTAATATAAAATAAAATAAGATTCAATAATATATAAAATAAAATTAATTTTTAAATTTTAAAAACTTGACAATTTTAAAATAAGATAAACATTTTTAAATTCTCAACTTTACTAATTCCGACACACCGTATGTACGAGCATGGGAAGCTGACATTGGTTGTGTACGGACATGGACAATTGGGCTTTACATGAGATATATCGCACTGATAGGACAACCAATGTAAAATCAACCTAAGAAAATGTTGATACCTCTCTCCTGGAGAACGTATCAAAAACTTTTTTTAAGTAAGAAAAAATTTAAAAGGACCTAAATAATTAAACTTTGTATCGTTCAAATTTATTTAGATAATTAGATTTATTTAAATGTATTTAAAATAATTATGAATATATTTTAACCAAATTTTAAATAATAAATAAAAGATTAATGGTATGATTATTCAGTATTTCTTTAAATAAAATAAATTTATCTAAATTTTCAGCACATGAAAAATTAAAAGGAGTACATGGATGTTTCAGGTACCCCTAGGGTCTACTTCCATTCCATCTACAGCACCCTGAGTATTTTTTTTCCCCCTCTTACTCAGAGATAGAGCACTTTTTGTATTTTTTTTTATAAAGTAAATATAGATGTCAGAGCATGTTGAATGCGCTGAAAATGAGAATGAAATAAAGTTTTAATTCTATTTTTATATTTAATATTTTAATTTATTATAAAAATTTGAGAATAAGTTTTTAAAATTTAAAACTTTTCACGATTTTTCTATTATATAAATATACTAAATAAAAAATTTTAAATTGCAGAGCACTAACCTTAAAATAGGATTTTCTCAATCTGTGAAATAATTAAATATGCCATTTATATTTTTTAATTTATTATGCCATTTATATTTTTTTAAAATTTATTAAAAAGCAATGATAAATAGCTCGATTTGTGATTGTTTTGAATTAATAAGATATTAGTAAATAATTTGTATCATTACTTTAAAATATATAAATAACAAATATATTATTTACTATTTAAACTGACAATAAAAAAGGAAAAATAAAATATTATTTGATTATAATGGACTAAATCTTTAATTCTATTGTAGTTATAACTTAATTTTCTTTACCTAAAATATTTTTTTTTGAAAATGGGAATAATATTACTAAAAAGCAGAAAAATGTCTGAAAAAACAAGGGAACTAACATCATGGGTGCACCGCTTCATGCAGACACAAGAAACAACCTCAGCTAGCATACAGTTGGCTAGCTAATGAGCTACAACCACTGGAAATGACTGTCCATAACAGTAGAAATACTATACAAACTTCCAAACTCCCTCTCTCTGTTTGTCATAAAATTGAAGCCATTACAGGAGCTTCATTTAGTGTGGTCCTGAGCATCATCAAAAAATCTCCTTGGTCAGTTGGACAAGGTAGCTAGACCGAAAGAGCATGGAGGTCTGGGAATTCACTAAGTGCAAGTCTCTGATAAGGCCTTTCTCATGAAAATTGCCTTTGGTGTGATTACAAAGCTTGATGATTTATGGGTACAAGTAGTTAGAGGCAAGTATGGTCTTAAGGAGATGGAAATGGCTGAGTCTGTTAAAATGGTAGGAGTATCATGGCTTTAGAGCCCATAGATTTGGGATCATGCGAATTCAAGTATCCATTGGGCTTTGGGTGATGGCAACGGAGTTAGATTTTGGCTCAACCTCTTCTTACCACTAGATAAGCCTCCTCCACTTTGCCCTTACTCCTATACTGGCTAACGAGATTAATAAAATGGTTAGTTGTCGTAGTACTAATGGAGAAGGTTAGGATTGGGCTCAGTTTTCACATCTCTTTCCATCCTCCATTCTGTTAACAATTGCCAATATGGCTCGGCCTAATCCCGAGAGCGAACCAGATAAAATGTTTTAGGAGGTTGACTTCCGATGGTGAATTCTCTGTTAATCTACTCATAAAGCGTTGTGTGGATGATTATGGTGCTAATAATCGTAAGTGGAAGCTTGCCTGGAGTTAGCCTGGCCCCCAATGAATACGGATTTTCCTTTGGCTTATTTTACATCAGAGATTGCTTACCAAAGTGCAAAGAGAGAGGCGACATCTTGCAACAGCTGGCTCATGTGCTTGTTGTCCAATGCCACCAGAAACCACGTTGCATGTTCTTTGGGATTGTCCCTTCACCCACCACATCTGGATGCAGCTGATTCCATCCATCTGGGCTTCGAATTTTTTCAATATGGATTTTGATAATTGGATGAGTACCAACCTATTACATTCTAAATGGTATGCTCCCGGCGTTAGTTGGATAATTTTATTTGCAGTTGCTTATTGGTTTATTTGAAAGTGGCGCAGTGACTTTTTGACCCAGACTTCCATTCGAATCATAATTTCCTTCGCTAAGGAATTGATCAACATCTAGAACATGCCGAGAGATTTAATGGGTAATAAAACGAGTAAGGTTTTTCAAATGGTAGGATGGCAACCTCCTAAGGTGTTGTAAGCTCAATGCTGATGGCTCGTACAGAGCAGCAATAGGCATAGCGACTTCAGGTGGGCTTCTAAGATCAAGCACGTGAGAATGGATGGGAGTTTTGCAATTAATCTTGGGTTTTGTTCAATCACTATAGCTGAATTATGGGGGATTTACAGAGATTTATCTCTGGCATGGACATTAGGATACAGGAAAATAATAGCGGAAAGTGATAGCAGTGCTATCAAGTTAATTGCCAATAAGCAGCCTATTTCTAATTGGGCGATGAATCTGGTTCAACAAATAAGAAGTTTGCTGCAACTAAGCTGGTAAGTGCATACCTAACATATTTATAGGAAGCAAATCGACCGTGCTGATTAGCTTGCTAAGTATGGAGCATCTTTAGAGCTTCGAGTTCATGATTTGCAGAGTCGTCCTTCAGGCATAGCCACTTTTCTTATGCATGATATTTTTGGTGGTGTCCTCCCAAGTAGGGGTGAGAAAAACTGAATTGAAATCCAAAAACTGAACCGAACCGATCAATTTGGTTCGGTTTGATCATTAATTTTCGGTTTCGGTAATAAAACAAATAAAGTTTTTTTTTGTAATTTTATAATGCTCTGAAGGGCATTTATGTCTTTTAATTCTACAAGAAAAAAATATCCTAGTTGTTTTGAGTTTTCTAAAGCAGCCTTAGCCGCGGTTCTCCATTTTTCATCTTTTTCCCTCCCTACAACACATTTGATCATTTTTTCCATTCTTCCCCTCCTTTTCTCATTAATGGTTCCATTCTTCATCATCAATTGTTTTTCATTCTTTCCCTCCTTTCTTTAATTTTTTTTTTCTTAAAACACATTTGATTCTTTTATTTTGATTAATATAAACCATTTATTTATTTTTTTTTCCCATCTTGCTCATCATGATTACCTGAGACTCACCTTTTTATCACTCATCATTGTCATCATTCTATTATCATTGCGACTCGCTTCCTTCTTGTAAGGATGATTGTGGATGATGCGACTCCATTCTCCATCACAGTTTCTTTTTATTATATTTTTAGAATTAATTTTGTAATTATATTATTAACTTTGTATTAGTAGAACATTTGCTAACTTTTTCAGGTAATTTTATAAATTCTTGTTTAGCTGCATGGATTTTTTAATTAATTGTTGGATTTTTTTGTTAATTGTGTTGCAATCTGAAGCTATTAATGAGTGATTGCATATTATATCTTGTTTCATTTTTCATCTTAAGATTCTACAAACAAATAATGGCTTGATATTTGCAAAACCGAACTAAAAAAACTGAATCGAACTGAATTTTTTCTACTTGATTTTATTTAGTTTTATAAATAGTTCAGTTTGGTTAATATTTTAAAATATTTCAATTTATTTGATTTTACCTTATTTAGTTCAGTTTGAACCGACAGACCGAATGCTTAGCCCTACTCCTAAGGATGTGTGTTCCCTAAGCTTATGCTTAGCATCTTTGTAATAGAAAAAAAAAAAAGCTCTACTTCATTAGGAATACACTTCAATTCAATATGCTTTTGCATAAAAAACATAACTGTATCACTTGAGTCATGAACCACCCCTTCCAATACCCATCAAACATTTATCTTTGTCAATGGCAACATCATATTTAGCTTAACAACATGTGAAGGAGGACAAGATCACTTGGTAGGAAATTCACAATACATCCTATGAATCATATTTGTTGTTTGAGAATCTTGTAGAAAAAGAAAAGCATGTAGTGCAACAGCAATAGGATCATCCTCCTTATGCTAAAAAACAAGTTTATTAGGAAGATTCTAGCCATACCAAAGTAACATAACATTTTTTTTTCTAGGTATTCTTCATCTCTCGCTTTTAGTAGCATGCCAAGTCAATCTTTCACAGCCCTTGGTCTCATATTATCAGCCTTTATACCAAAAGGGAAGCAAAACCAAAAAGCTCAATCAACTTGACACTCCATTACATGAATTTGTGTCTTATATCCATTCATAAAGCTATTATATATGTCATCCATATTTGTCCCTTTGACTTTTAAATTTGGATACAAGCTAATAAATTATAACTGAGGTGCTAGAGAAAAAGCTTCACCTTTGGTGGTACATTTAATTTCTAGCATTCATGGATGATAGGTTAATCCATTGAGATAAAGAAGGAATCATAAAGTTTAAAAGAGTATCCCTTGCAAAGAAATAAGTTATCCTAATAGTAAAAAGGCTTGAGGTTGAACAAGTCTAGTGCTAAATATCTTGAGGATGTCTTCAACTAATTCTATGCGAAGAACAACCTCTACTCTGGAGTTTTAAAAGCAAGACCAAACTAAATCTTGATCCCAATCACATAATTCCTATTTGATGATAACAATATTACTCTCTAACATTAGGGTTGTTTATAGCGAAATTGTCTTACTTGAAACCATTTTTGAAGCTCAATAATCCTTCAAGATATTAATTTGGCTATCATTAACCACCCTCTATCACACTCCCTTTTCCTACACCCATCTTATTTCTAGAACACTAGAACAAAAATATGATGATAAAAAGGATCTTGATATCTTCATGAAATCATAATAAGAAAGATGTCTTACTTTGAGGATTCTTAAGCAAAAATAATTAGGATGATGAATAATACTTTGACTTTGCTT
Organism: Omphalea diandra; assembly: GCA_949677035.1. Classification (NCBI taxonomy): domain Eukaryota; kingdom Viridiplantae; phylum Streptophyta; class Magnoliopsida; order Malpighiales; family Euphorbiaceae; genus Omphalea; species Omphalea diandra. Next base: position 4,864 of record CATIWR010254355.1, on the reverse strand, counting down.
TGCTAGAAAAGCATGATTAAAAGCTCTCAAGTGTCTAATTTCCAATCCTCCTTTATCTTTTCTCAAACAAATATGTTTCCAAGAAGTTTAATAAGTACCATGATCTTGACCACCCAAAGCCCAAAGAAACTTTATGATCATAGTTTGTAATTCATTGCAAAGAGACAATGGCAATAAAAAATAGATCATTATATAGTTTGGGTTTGATGGTGCTATTGATTTAATTAACATAAATTTTCCTAGCTTTCAAAAGGAGCTTCTCTTTCCAACCTTTAGTCTTTTTCCAAACTCTTTCTTTAACAAAAGAAAAAACTCCCATTTTTTAATGACCAATGCAAATTGGAAAACTAAGATATTTATCACCTTGAATAGCCATCCTTACTCCAAATGACTCTTATAAAGCCATCTTCCAAGCTTCAAGAACATCATTGTTGAATGAGGCCTCTAACTTCTCCAAGTTGACTTATTGCTCGAAAGCCTATTCATATTATCTTAGAACAAGCATGATCTTCTCGTACTCTACCATATTAGCATAACAAAATAACATACGATCTTAAGTAAAAAAAGTGTGAAATCTTTGGAAATCCTCTAGTAAGTGAAATACCACAAAGGGATCTATCAATTATCACCTTTCTAAAAAGATAATAAGTCGTATGAGCATAATAAAAAAAGATATAATGAAATTGGATCTCCTTGATGGATATCGCTTTAGGCTTAAGAAAGCCTTTAGGATGCCTACGAATAAGAAAAGTATATGTGGAAAACGAAATACAAGACATAATAAGATTATAAATATGGTCAGGAAAATTCATACGCATCATCACAACATTAAGCAAACCCCATTCTATGTTGTCATAAGCCTTACTCATGTCAAGCTTAAGAGCTAACCACCATTTTATGCTAATTCTCTTATTTTTTATATGATGAAAAAGTTTCATAAGTAATAATGACATTATCAATAATCATTCTATTACATTTTGGGATTCATGAATCATATAAGGAAGATTAGTTTTCAACTTATTAGCTAGAGCTTTAGAAATAGGCTTATAAATAACATTACCTAAAGTAGGGTGAAAGTCCTTCATACATATAGGGCTTTTGACTTTAAGGATAAGAGTCACTAAAGTATGATTTTGTATTAGAGGCATGCAACTAGAAGATAAAAACAACTAGAAGATAAAAAAGGATAATACTTGATTAGATACATTAGAACCAATAATAAGCCAATATTTTTGAAAGAAAAAAGTATCCATACCATCAACCCCTCCATAGGTCATTTGGCATAAGGCTTTTTTTATTTTTAGGGGATCAAAAAGGCACTTAAAAAAGTCCACTAGTTATTGTGAAAATTCACTTATAATAGACTCAACTATTGTTCATAATTGAGACATACATTTTGAGTCAAATAATCTCGTATAATAAGATAGAACCACTCGATAAACTCTTCATCACCTTTACATGAATTTCTAGCCTCATCATATAACCTCTTAATATGGTTTCTAACTTATTGTTGAGATGCCTTTTGATGGAAAAAGTCCATTTTCTTATTACCTGCCTTAAGCTATACTAGTCTATATTGTGTTTTTAAATAATTCTCCAATTTAGAATTAATGGCATCAATCTTTTTGTTTGCTTTAGTGCACCAAGAAGAGGGGTTGAATTGGTGGAAGATTAAAAATTTTAGAGGAAGGGTAAGGAGATTAGATGAATAAGGAGTAGAGAAATAGTACACAAGATGTTTATAGTGATTTGGGTGTTCATAAACCCTACGTCTACTCCCCAATTCTTCATAATTGGGTATTTCACTCAACTAAAATGGTGTTTCCAAGCTCACACCTAACTTGTATAATTTGTGTTTTATGGCTCACACAAAAACATTACAATTTTGTGTTTTTAGGCTAGCACAAAAACCTCACTCAAGTTTTTTGGACAATCTCACACTTCAACCTAATACAGAGTTTTGGAAGCTGGACTAACTCTCAACCTAATTATAAAGGTGTTTAAAGCTAACACTAAACAATCAATAATAATGAGAAGAATGAGTAGCAAATTTGCAAGAGTTTGATTATAATAAATGAAATTCTCTTGTATTTATATCTGTTTGGTATAGTATTTATAGTCAACATCCACCAAAGAGATGTTACTCACAAACTATTCCTAAATCTCTAAAGAAAGTTAGGCAGATTTTGCATTAAATACCTGTCAGACAAAAGTCACGGTCGTGATTGGCATTTCGCGACTGCGATTTTCCAATTTAAGTTAAAAAGCTAGAAATCGCAGTCGAAAACCTCATTCTATGTCTAACGGCTAGTCTATGTGTCCTTCACCCATTGGTCACTCAAGAAATATAGTTATTATATGTAACGACCAATTGTGTTTACAAATCATGTTGCTCTGATACTAATAACTGTAACGACCATTTGATACCACTAAATGTTAGCATTTTTTTTTGCTACCACAATCTATAATGCTACAATCGGTACCTATCAAAGCACTCAACATCTGGGATTTGCTCATAAGCCCCGCGATGTCATACACACCGGGATTTACACGTCTGCCCCGCATATGCTTGAGCCCTTTCTGATACCAAAACTGTAACATCTAAATTCATTTGTCAAACCTATAACTGTGACATCCATTGTTCTCATTTGTAAATCAGCTTTGATATCACAAATTGTAACGTCACAACGTGGCTACAGCTGGTACCTATCAGAGCACTCAATATTCGGGATTTGCCTGTCTGCCCCGCGATGTCATACACATCGGGATTTGCACGTCTGCCCCGTGTGTGCTTGAACCCTCTGATACCATCAACTGTAACTATCATCTTCAGTTGCAAATCATGGCATTTCACGTTTGAAAATGCATACACATTAAGGTTTATTCACCATACATATATAATCTCATATGTATTTAATGTACACATGTGTTAACTAATGTTAGGACCAGTGACCATAACTAGTTCCTATCAAATGTATGTACATGACACAAGAGAGAGAGTTGAAATTCAGCCGACGACTTGTGTTCCATCTGTCTTTATGCAAGACTTTATGCACCAAAATGTCTAAACTCTATGCTTCAGTATATGAAAAATAATTGCGATTTGGTAAGTCACGACTCAATTAATAAAAAAAATAATAAAATTCTCATGGCATAATCTATAATCAAATATCATCAAGATACATTGCAAGTATAACAATTGACTATGCAAGTGCAAATGCAATAGCATTGTTTTCGTCGTGACAGAGCAAGGCAAACATTGCTCCCGGGATATTCATGTGATTCATTTAACATATGATTTGGGACCTATTGGTCCATCTTCCTGTAATTTGCAAGTGTTTGATAAGTCAGTCACAACGCTCTTTTTAGTTCCATATGTAAGTGCTTATTCATAAGTGATATGCCAAGTAATCGTTAAGAGCATTTAATTCTCACTTGGCTTGTATTCCCATGTAACATGTAACAATTCAATCATATATACATGTAATAGAATATATTCATATTATTTCCATGTAACATGTAACAATTCAATCATATATACATGCAATAGAGTATAATCATATCATACAATTATCACATACATCCATTGAATCCAATTATGGTTTTTACTTACACACATTGAATCCAATTATTGTTTCTATTCACCTTTTGATGTGACCGACCTTTGTGGTAGGGCTTCTTCAAAGTATTGAGATCCTAACATTTGATACATACATGGTTATAAGTATATTAAAATGATTATGAATGCTTGGTATGCAGTTATGACATGATTTATGCAAGTGTACCTAGTGTTTATACATATTTTCCTTATATGGCAGCCTGAGCTTACTACACGGTCACAATAATAACTCTCTATATACTTATCCAAATGGATTGATTCTTTTTTCCAAACAAACTAGACATATAATGGGACAACATATTTAAATTTCAGGCTAATATCATATACACATAAAATGTGGTGAATTTTTAAGTTCTGCTCTATTCCAATGTCATCTCAGTCTGAGTAGGTTTTACATTCTTAGGCATATCTCAAATTTTACTAGTCCAATTACAATAATATTCTACCATCAGTTACAAAACATATAAATGAAAATTTTTCATGTTTTACTGATTATCAAGTTCAGTCTATAAGGTCACCAAAACAAAGGACCAATCTAGGGGTAAGTAGGTTCATAATATGTTGACAACCAGTCCTGATAAAGGGACAATATCTCAGCAACCATGCTGTATTTGGCAACAATATTTCACAGGTATCTAGATCAGACATAAATATAAAACTTTCAAGTTTGGACCATCATCAAATTCTTGGAAAATTGAATTAAAAGAAAGGTGGTGTGTCATCCGGGTACAGAGTCAGTCCCAATCAATGAGCCATATCTCTTTCCACACAGCAAATTAATCAAAATTGCTTAACATGTATTTAGAGGGAATATAACCCTACAAGTTTTATTTTTGCACTCTATCAAAATCAGAACATAAGGCCATCAAAATATAAAAAAACAGAAGACTGAGATCATCTCGATTCGGATTTGACCTAGTCCTACTGAAGGAGTCATATCTCCTCACATACACAAAATCAAGCAAAACTGTTTCATACAAATTTATATGAGACCTAAGACTACAACTTTCATTTTTTGTACTTTCCCCAATTTCTCTTCTAGGGTTATGAAATCATGGGTGAAAAATTCTACTCTAACAGCAAAATCAACATAATCAGCTCTTATTCTCTTGGATTACAACTTCCATCCAAGAGCTCTACCACAATTACTCCATAATTCTCACTAACCATGCATGATTAACATGTCATGAGAGGTTAATTTCAGTTGAGAAGAGGATAAATTACTTACCTATTGTCCCAGAATTG
>CATIWR010254354.1:0-29417 GCA_949677035.1 Omphalea diandra | reverse complement strand
CATATTTAATCAAATCTTAAAACAAAAATTGCAAATAATGGATCTATTTTTATTCTTTGATGTTACCAAGGGAAAGTCTAGAGTTATGTCCCCTTCATTTCCAGCAAATGAAATTAGGTAAAAAATTAAATTATTTCATTTATGTAGCTCATCGATGAGCCTGCTTTATCCAAATACCAAAAATTGTAAGATCGATAACCCAAGTTTTATTTTAGTCGGATACTTGAGTTTAGGTCATCGGATAACACTAAAGTAGGAACCGTACAGGAAAATGAAAATCATTTAACAAACAAGTGCAGGAAACAAAGCCAATGTGAAAAAAGGAAGGATTCCGTTGCCGGGAATCGAACCCGGGTCTCCTGGGTGAAAGCCAGATATCCTAACCGCTGGACGACAACGGAATTTGCATTTGATGTCTACTTAAATAGAATATTTGGCCATTTTTGGATGTTTGCCACGCTCAAAAAATTGGCTAATAAAAAAATATTTTCCGAATTAATAAAAAAATTAAAATTTATTAAACTTATTCAAGTAAAAATATATCACATACATATATTTTTATTATCATATATCATTTTTTATTATTGACCGTTGTTGTCGATAATGATGGTCGCAACTATCATTAGTGTCTACAAAATTTTTAATTTTAATATATTTTCTATATTAAATGATAAATAGTATAAATATAAAATATTTCTGATTTAAATTTCGTTATAATCTTACAAATCAAAAGAAAAATAATATTTTATTATGTAAATCAAACAATGAATATATATTAAATAGGTTATTTTTATGAAATAAAGGAAGCCTACAGTAAATAACTAATGAGCACTAAATCTATACCCAATCTTTTTGTATTGTTTTTTGGGATGGGATAGGTATTTGTTTTTCTTTTTTATGATTTTTTTATTTTTCAATTTATAAAAGTATAAAATATATGATTAGATAGTATATCAGTTGCAATTTAAAGTAGAGTTGATAATTGATAGATTATTTAATAGCTCATGCTTAAAAAAGTAAGTTTTTGAAACTTATCATCAATATATTTTATTTTTATAAATAAAAAATAAATATATTTTAGATTTTATTTGTTTATTTATTTACATATGTGATGAATTTTGTGAATGAGTTGATAACCTTGACATTGCTAATCAGGACCTATAAATCAAATATCCACTTTTATTGTTAAATTAGTCAGGTACTTAAGGGTCTTTTTGAATATAAGAGCAAGAATAGATAAATACCTGAAAGGAGCTCCAATATAAGAGGTTTGCATAATGTCCTCATTTAAAGGGAAATATAATGAATTCTCCTTCTAGGATTGAATTACGTCAAGATAATTAAATCTTGTTCAACTAGACTACTAAGATAATAGATAAGGCTCAGGAGTTTGGACCTACAAGATTATTCAAATAAGGTCGAACTATTTTTATGGTGGATATGCTCGCGTGACTCAAACCAAGCTAATCTTAAACTATGTATTAGGATGTGCAATTATTTTAAATCGAATCAAATCAAATTGATTAAAACAAAATAAAAAAACTAAAATTTCTATATGTATATTAAAATGTAGTATACAAATAGGATCAAATTAAATTGGCTTGGTTCGATTCAATTATGATTCAATTTCATTTGAATCAAATCTTTGAGAAATAATTTAAAATATTTTTAATATAAATAATAATTCTTATAATATTTTAAATATTTCAACATAAATAATAGCTTTTTATATATTTCAATATAAATAATGAATTTCAAATAGATTTAAAACATCTTGGTTTAATTTTAATTTAAGTTTAACCTATTCTGATTTGATTTTAAATATACTCGGTCAAGTTCAATCGAAAATTTTTTACTAAAATTAAATCAAACTAATTTCATCAAATTTCTTTAAAAAAAATCAAACCAAATTGAACTTATATTTGAACTAAATTGATAAATTTAGATTGATTTAATTCGATTTATTTTTCAATTTGAACCTTTTTGTGTGCACTCTTATTGTTTATATTCGGCTTGCCTAGTTTAGCTAAGGCAGTATCATATGTCCTCTTATAGTTTGAATTCATTTATGTCTCAAATGAGTGAAAAGAATGAGCTAATCACATTCGCATTGGCACATCATTATTAGAAAGAAGAGGAAGCACGAAACTAACTAGCCTCGAACAACTAGAGAAGCTACAAAAAGAAAGTCCAAAATAAAAGCAAATAGAAAAAATTTAAATGGTCTTTTAATCCTTCAACAATCATGAGGACATGACAATTTGTCATAGGAATATTGCACTATAATAAACACATTTATTAAGAAGCCCTAACCATATATTTGTGATGACACTTCACATGGTTGTAACCCTCCCAACTTTCCTTTCACTGATCTTTAAGTTGAATATAAACTTTGCATCACCATTCATAACAAAAATCACGCCTTTCACGAACAATAGAAACACATAATATATTGCCTCTAATCTACAATAAGAAATTGTTGGAAAAACATAAGGTTTACACTTTCTTATTCTTTAACTTAACTATTTACTTGGCTTCATGCAAATGGAAATATCATCTTCACCTTTTCTTCAACCACATCCATTAATAGATGTTGCCTTTTCCCTATCAAACATAGAATCCAAAAAAAGAAACTTTAAATGCTATACTAAAGCAAGAAGGGATGGAATTAGAAGAAGAGATAAGGAACACAATGCTAGAAAAGAAATTGGGAAGTGATGATGAGAGGTGTCAGAAGAAGAAAGAGAAATGAACAAAGCAAATAGGCAACACCTTTCATAAAATATTGAGCTAGTTAGGGTCGAAAAACCAACAAAACTTTTAAAAATGAGGAGATGTAATCCTTGAATCTTAAAAAGGATTAACAAAATATTAAGTTGAAATTGGAGAAAATTCATAAAAAATACAACATCTCAAAAGAGTACGAGCTAATAACCTCTAAGAAAAACATGAAGTTGTACTCAGAGTTGGGCTCGAATCAATTCATGTTTTATGAAAAAGATCTAAAGGCAAGGATTAGGTTTCTTGTGCCTAAGTTTATACAAGAAATACTAAGGATGATCTAGTTATCTATAACACAAATAGCTCTAAATGGATTAGGGATGCTAATTGAATTCTATCTACCAGCTTAAGAGAGAGAAAACAATCTATATTAGAACGATGAAACAAGAATATGCCATAATATACTGAACTAGGAGGGATCATTAACATATTACTTCAAAGCCCAACTGGGGTATTTTAGCCATTTTCTCTTATCAATAAAAAATAAAGACATAAGATTTTCATCATAGCTTGCACAAAAGAAGTAAAGTTCTCAAAAATGTGGGTGACAGAAGATGAGAGATATGTTAAAGTCAGAGTGTCTAACCAAGATAAAGAAATGGCAAAAACACTCCAAATAGTTGTAGATAGGCCAGTGAATCTTATAAAACTGATTAAGACAATCGTTTAACTCTTAAATATTATAAAATTTGACTTTTCTCCTATTCACTAATGCATATTAATACTTATATGCTTTATAGAGATGGATTTAAAAGCTAACAAAAAGGAAACATCCAGGCAAAAAAAAGATGCCAGAGCTAGCTAAAAAGTGACAGTCTCTCAAAAGGTTAGATTAAAGAAAACCGTTGGAAGAAAAAGGCTTAAGGAAGAGGTAAAGGTGAGTGAGCCAAACATTTAAGAAGAATTCAAGTTAACTGTATTTATTTTAAAATAGAAAACAAAAAGTCCTCACGTCCCAAAGAGGACGAGTTGCTTCCTTCAAAAGGGCTCGAGTAGACCTGATAAAGGTGGGCTCAGATAATAGGCTAATGATGATCCAATAATCCAACTAAGTGCTTAGACTAAAGAGGCTATTTTTGAAGAATAGGTATAAGGAGAACTACTCCTTACGCAACTCGTGCATCAGCAAAACATTGGGCGGGCTATTTGTCTTAAGGAACACAGCTCAACCCAAAGTATAAATTATGACTGGTGTCAAAAGAAATGATTTAATATGATATTGGTATGATGTTATGCAGGTTGCTGCTGTAGATATTTCACTGTGCAAGCTACTAAATGAAGTAAAAAATAGGGTGAAGATGATGGGTGGGTTGAAGGCATAGTTGAAAGAAATCCAAACTGCCTTTGCTTTTTTATGAAAGACCATGATGAGACATTGCAAAAATGGTTGACAGACCAAGCTGATGATCAAAGCAAATGTTGCTCTATATGTTAAGCAAAGTAAAAAAACCAAGCTGGCTGACATTGAGAAAAGTTAAAAAATGGTGAGCTATAGTAGAAGATGGCGTTTTAGAAGCAAAAAGAAAAAGATGCTTGAACCTTTGTCAGTAAAGAGATGGTTAGGATCTACTCCACTTACAACATAAAGATAAGGCATAAGCTAGCAAAGGTGCATCCTGACTTAGACATTGATTATGTAGGAGATATTTTTCCTAGGAAGGATAAGGAAAAGGACAAGGCTAAAGAGTAACTAAAAGTAATCGAGCTTCACTCTCTTTTTTTTTATACTTATAGAAATTTTAATATCAATAAAATAACTTCTTTCTTTTATTTACTTTTTGTTGTTTTGAAAAATAAAGTCTAGGATGGAGCTGATAACTGTAATCAACAAATCAAGTCAAAGAACCAAGGTATAATAATAGATTTACTTTTATTTTTTATACTGTCTTTAGTATAAATAAATTCTATATCTTTATTAAATTTATTTGAAATCTACATTTTGTATGTTTAGTATAAATAAAAAATTCATTTGAAATTTTATTTCATAAAATTAGTTATAACTAAACCAAATTCTATCAAATTTGATAGAATTTACAAATAAATTGTAAAATTATAAATTTTCTTTATTATGATAAAAACACTATTAGTTAAAATATATTTATCACTTTTTCTATTTTCTGCTTTATTTCTCACACTCCCTCTTCTTTTTCCCTTTTCTTTCATTTTTTTGTGCGTGTTTTTTTAAAGATTTATAAGAAATTTTAAAAAAATAAATAAGAACATTTTTGTATAATTAAATATTTTATTAAATTCTACACTTAAATTAAATATACAATTTATTTTATTTAAAATGAATTCTATATTTATTTGATAGTATACCAAACATGGAAATTCATATGCAAATAAATTTTATAAAAAATTAATTTGCAAGTGAAATAAAATATAAGTTATAAATGGATCAAACACCAAGTTAACGTTACCAAATGAAAGTATAGCTATATTCCCTTCGTTTCCAGCAAATGAATTTGAATATTTGATTTTATGTAGTTACCAGTAAGTGAGTCGATGGTTAAACAAAAACATTGATGAGTCTGCTTTATCTAAGAACCAAAACTTAACCCAGTTTTAGCTGGATATTTGTAGGGTGTACATGAGACTTGGAAATTATCAAATTGAATTAAATTAGACTCTAAAATCCTAGATATGAATAGTAAAATTCTTGAATCAAATTTTTTTTAAACGAGACAGTACTAAAAATTTTATATTATTTGAACTGAAAATCAGACCGAACCATTTTGTAACCGTCTTGTATTGAAAAAACTGCACTATATATATATGTGTATTTATACACACGCGCACGTAATTAATTTTATTAATTAACTCACTCAATTAATATATATTATTAATAATTAGATTATTTATTAATTATAAATTAGTGGTAAATATTAAAAAAATTAATTTAATATTTAGTGTGGAAGTTATTAGTTATAATTTATTAAATTATTTATTTTAGTTATTTAATGATTAAAAGTGAAAAATATAAAATTTATTTTATTTTAATCCATGAAGATAAGAAAATATAAAGTTTAATTTTAACAAATTGAAATAATTAAATATCGATACTGAATCAAATCAAACCGTCTCGAAAGAACTGAAAAATCAAAATTAAATCGTCTCAAATTTACAAAAAATTAAATCAAATCAGACCAAATATTCAGAATAATATTAATTTTTTATTTTTAAAATCTAAAAAATTTCGATCTAATTACAGAAATTTTTAAATCTCCATATTGGACCAATCCTTGTACACCCTTAAGTGCTAGAAATAGTAACAAAACAAATGCACGAAACAAAAGCTGCCAAATAAAAGGACTCCCTGCCTTAAGTGTGAGAAATAGTAACAAAATAAATGCACGAAACAAAAGCTGCAAAATAAAAAACTTTCCTATGCCGGGAATCAAACACAGGTCTACTGGGTGAAAAGCAGACATCATAACCGTCGGATGACAACGAACACATTATATATGCAAAAACAGCCAAATTTATATAGCCACAACTAATCACAGACATTAAAACCAATGAAAAGTTACTTCTCATTCAAAAGTCTTTTTTCTTTTTCCTTGGAAATTGACGCCAACCACTGTTGTTTTCTTCATATAATTAATGAATTTTGATTTAATGATATTAAAAAACAACTCTCTCTCTATATGCATATTCAAGAATTTTTGCGAAAATCACAACAAAGTACTGCATTGATTTTTGGGGAACATCTAAAGGACAACATATCCTCGACAGATACCTAGTGGCCTCACAATCATGTCAGACAAAAGAACAAAAGAAGAACAACTAAATCTTAACTTGCAACTTGCAGTAGGTTTGTAGTTTTGGGCATTAGAAGAAAAGGGCTCAATGCCAACTTAGAACCTCGCCCACATCCCATGTACATAATTAAAAATTTGAAAAATGGTACACAAGCCATGTGACTGACTTGATTGCTTAAAGCACTGAACTAACCTTCCTCTCCAACATAATTGCACTCTTTTGGCAGGTCTTCTAGCCAACAGATTATTACACAACATGAATATTGAGATATAGGGAGATCTACATCAATGCTTCTGCATGGAAGGAAGAATTTAATTACAGATTTAAATAACAACACCATTAACATATACCATTCTTTATTTTGCTGTGATCCACTTCCTTCATTCAAAGCCAGATGAATCTCCTCTTTGTTTTTCAGGTACTTCCACCGGGATAGACACAACCATTATAACCTATAAGCGGATAACGATAAATTCTGATGAGTAATGAATATCAAAGAAAGATAATATTCAAATTACAATAATTTTTCTGTTTAAACCTGTGCTTCCATCTAAAGACAGCTATAAACCATCAAAATAAAAATTTTTGGGTCTTGGTAGGGACAATAACCCCATAAAGTAAGAAAAGCTTATAGTCTTTTACATTCTAATCGTGCACCAAATGGTGATGCTAATCCGATAAAGAAAACATCAACCTTTTGCTAAATTAAATTCTATTCCCATCACCTCTTTCCTAAAGTTTATATCCATTATGAAAGAGTTGGCCACTAATTATTCCCAAAATTATTCATTTATGTACTTTAAGGCATGATACGCAACTAGACAGTTCTATAGTATAAGGCTGGCCACAGTTTGTATTTCTTCTATACAAAATTGAAAAAAGAGCTAAAGTTAAAGAAAGATTACTAGGATTTTTTGATGAAAGTGTAGCTGTCTGTGAGAAATCACAATTCCATGGATTCTTGACAGAATTTTGATAGTATAAATTCATGGCATATGCAGCATGTGCTGCTACAGTATTTGGTTCGAAACAGGCTCCTCCTGGTTGAATTGGGCTGCAATCTATGCCTTGACTGCAAGCATAGTCAAGACTTGCCTGCAATTGAGCATTCGAAGCACCGGACTTGGGCACGCACCAACCTCCTCCTGTCGGTTTTGCGGATGGAGCCGCTGGAGTATTGGGAGTTGAAGGCATCTGAAGATAAACCAGAAAGGGTATTTTACCAACCATGTTGTATAACAACAACAAAATCAATGCATATATAGAATATGCTTATCCCTTCATATCCTATCTAAGGGCCTGATGCATACAACTTCCAAAAATATACATTACAAAATCAGTATCCCTTCTTTCCCAAAAGTTCAACCAAAAATATATTTGATGAAGTCAAACTTTCCCCACAAAATTTAATCCTTAATTGCCAAAGAATGACAAGTAGAACAAAACATAATTCTAATTTTCTCAGCAAGATTATTTTTAGATGATATCTATATATTTATTATGTCCTTGTCTATTAACCAGCTATTATTCAACCGCAACTTTTGCTAACTTCACTAAAAGGTTTTCCAAGCTCTATCATGCTTTAACATGTATATGTTATCTTACCAGGCTACTCTTTGAAAGACCAACATCATATGTCATTGAAAGGTCGGTTTTGAAAAGGCCAAATGATCTTTCAGAGGAAGGTCCAGGCTTCAAATCCTCATCATAGAGCGCAAAGAGGTATGTATCTACAGATTTTCCAGGCATTAGTGGGGTCCCAACCAATGATCTAAGGTGAGCAATCAAATTGCCATTATAGGCTCTTGCATTTTCAATACTGGGTCCAACTTCATTGCTGTCACCATGGTATGGCCATCCAGTCTCAGCAACCAAAATCTCAATATCCTTGAATCCGATTGCATTCAAAGCAGACCGTACAGCATCTACCTGCAAAGTGTTTTCCGAATAATTAACTAAGTGAGATCAATCAATAAAAATGAATTTAAGGGTAAAGATTAGACCATCTGAGAAATTGACAAAAAATTATATTGGCAACTGTTTCTGTAGAAAAGTATATTAACATCTGCACATCTAACTAGTGAACCATCAGTCCTACACAGGAGGGATCCCACCGCTAGGTTGAGAGCAAAGCTTAGATCAGTTACTAACTCTGAAACTTTAGGAGTGCACTCTAGTCGCTTACTGCTTTTTGATCAGACATACATATAATTAAGTCGTTGCAAATGCTTATTTTAGAATACAATGGTCCCATCTGGTGGTCCCAGATAAAGTGAAGATCAAATTATCCTACCTTATTTCCTACTATCCACAATTCAACTTCAATAATGATTCAAATCTTGAAAGGACTTGTTTAAAAAATGATAGCAATGGCCAGAAGACGTAATATCAAAGTGTAACCCAGTGCTATATGTCATTTCAAGAAAAAGTAAGAGATGCGTCTATAACTAGAAGGAGGAATTAGTTTCAAATGCTTTTCATAACTTTTTTCAGCAGATGCCTGCACTCTACACTCTAGAGTGATCAATTTATGTTAATTTACACACAAATTAGAGCCAAGTAGACGAGCATTATTTAGCCAAGATTAGAACTTTCCGATTAAAACCCACAATTTATCTAGGTAAAATGATAGAGGAAAACAATCAAATAACCATGACTTTATACTTCAATAAGCATGTTAACCAAACAGTAGTCATCATAGCATCTAATATGTTTTAATTATCTGAAAATGAATTCTAAATACAAAACAATTATCACATGATGCATGGATCACATAAAAACAATCAAAACACATGATGTGGAGCATCATGAACATGAATCACAGTAAAAAAAATTAAAACACATGATGTGGAGATCATGAACATGAATCACAATATTGAAAGGTGTGAAACAAACATAATCTAGAGTAAAAATGTAGAGGGCTGATCCTTATTTTCTCCACATATTTCCTCAAATTTGGAAGAATAAATTATAACAAAAGTGAATTACAGTGAACAAAACTAAAATGCAACAAAATTTATTTTTAATAACATCATGACAACTAAGTAATTATTTTAAATTCTATGGATGAGATTATATAAACAGGATAAATCATGTTTACAACAAAACATAAATCACAGCTAGACATGAGAAGTAAACTAATAGTAAAACTAGTTGCATTTCTACGTCCACCAATGAATCTATAAGATAAAAATAAAAGAAAACAAAGTCACCTTCTTTTTTTAAAAAAATAGATACATATGTTCATATAATTAATAATTAAACAATTCTAAGCCTGTAACTTGCACATGGAACGTGTTGTAAATTTATTTATTTGCAAGGGGAAAGTACAATTTTTTTTTCATGTACGGTTTTCATTTTTATTTATAAATAATTTTCATATACAGTTTTCATCTTTATTGAATATGATGAAAAATCTCAATATCAAGATCAATCTAACTAGAGAGATTGCTCTGAAACAGATATAGATTAAGACCTATTTTTCTCATTTTTTATTTTAGATTTGGAGCATATGTGATTATACTAAAATCACTAAAAACCTATGTTTTGAAAACCAGAATGGCCAATCAGACCGGTTAATCCGGGAATTGGACCAGTCGCCAGTTGGGTTGGTTTTGAACTGATTTTCAATATTATTTTTTTATTTTATTATTACAAATATATTTCTCTATTTTTAATATTTTTTATATTTTTAAAGTTTTGTATGGTATTTTTTGAATTTTATTTATTATTAAATCAATTGAACCAGACTGGTTGGATTAACCGAGCTGGAAACGAGGCAACTGACCAATTCAATGACTGGTCCAGTTTTCAAAATACTGCTAAAAAAACTCCATGTGGCGTCACTACACTTTAGAAAAATAAGCAAAAAAAATCTTAGAAAATAAGGAAAAATAATAAGCATATCACATATAGATTAAAGATGCATCGCCTGTCCATCACTAAGTGAGGGACAATTGATTACAGATCTTCATATCATATACAATAAAATTGTAGTACTATATATTTTAGTTAATGAACATATTGCACTTAGATGCAATATGGCAAGATTTCATCAGGCAATCAAAAAAGTAGTTGCCCACAGGAAGAAATGTGACGTAACTCCGAAGAAGTGGAAAAATTATAAATGCCCTTTTGTAAAGATTAAACAGTAAAGACCCTAACGCGTAAAGCTGATGCAAGTCTGGAGAATCTAATACCGCCCATAAAAAGTCATGCGTCAGTGCCAAAGACATTATTTAACTTTTGTAACATCAAGCTACTGCTTTGGCTCTTCAAAAAAAAAAAAAAGAGTTGCTCCTTTTACTACTGCTGCTGCTATTGATCTCATAATTCAACACCCCATCTGGACCCGGGTCAAGCCCAACCCATAACTACAAATTATTAAATATTTAAGTAAATCAATTAGTGAATTTTGGGAAATTAACTTCCCATAATCCAATGCAAGCTCCAGAAACTAACCAAAAAAAAAAAAACATATTAAGGAATTATCTGACTAATAATTTTACTCACCTGAGCATCAAACATGTTCATGTACTTAATCCCATTGCCCGAATCGACTCGTCCCGAGTTGGGTTGAAACAAGCAAAAAGCCAAGGTCTCTGGTCTCGGGTCGCTCTGGAAAGCGAAAAAGGGGTATGGGTTGATAGCAAGAGGCGAGCCATTGTCTCTCTGGAACTGAAGTAACTCTTTCATGGTATCTTGATAAGACGGGTTGAACAGACCGGAAGAGGGCGGGTCGGACTGAATCAAGACCGCCATGGAATGGACGGTGGAGACCTTAATCTTGCCGCCGAGTGAGGCGGAGTTAAGTGCGTTTTTCATGTTTTGCATTGCTGGGAGTAGCTCAGAGATCAGGTTTTGGTCTCCAGATAACAATACCTGTTAAGTCCAACACATACCAATCCAAACTAAGACTCATAAAATCCAAAATTTCCAATGATAACCCTTTCATTTTACTGTAGAATGAAACAACCATGTTCAACAATAAAGTGTTATGACCTCGTTACCAACGGTGATGAGGATGATATTAGTAGCAGGGTAGTAAGGCAAGACATTGGCGTTGATCCACTGAGCCGCGGAGTTAGGATCGGAAGCCAAAGCAGGAATATCACCGTTTGCCGCACCAATGACGACGCCAATCCCAGTATTGGCAAGGGCCTTAAGAACCGCTGGATCGGCGCCATAGAGCCTGACTTTCTGTGTGGTGGTCGATTGAAGAAGCTTGGCGGAGGCGGCAGGCGGCGGGAGGTTATCGGCAAGTAAACCGTAGTTAATGCCAATGAACGACTGTGAGGCTGCAAGAAGAAACGAAATTGTAATCAGTAAAATTTGAGAATTGTGTTATTACTGTGAAACTGTGAGTTTGAAATTCGCATGAAAATGAAATAAATAACAAAAAAAAAAAGGAGAAGAAAAATAGAAGAACATACTAGACAAGAAATAGAAAGGTTGGAGGAGGAGATAGAGAAAGACGAGTGTTGAAAACGGCATATTGGCAGTGACTAGTGGAGTTAGCAAACAAAGAGAGAAGGGAGTAGGATTAAAATAATGACGTTAGCTAGAAGTTGCCTTCTTCATGAAGTATCGGACTAGTCTGCGACCCATTATTGTCCTTATAGGGTGAGCATTTAATAGCTTCGGTTAATTCGGTTCGATTTTTCATTAAATTTTAATAAATTAAATTTTTTATATTTATAATCTAATCAAATCAAAATTTTTTAAAAATTAAATTAATTAAATTGATTAAATATAAATTTATATGTGAATACATTTAACTGAATCGATCTTATAAATATTTAATTTGATTCGATTTATTTCATTAAATTACATATATTTTAAATCTGACTTGATTTAATTGATTTGATTTAGTTATTATTTTTTTTAATTAAATTTTTTCAGTTTATTGGTTTTTTATCCAAAAAATCTAATTGAAAATCGAAAATTGAATTTTTTAAAATTATAACTTAACAAATTAATTTTATTAAAAGATTAAATCGAACCGAACCGAATCAGCTCGGTTGAGTTTTTGCTCACCCCTACTTCTCATGTTTACTCCTGTCCACCATCACTGCTGCACAAGCTCTATGTTTTTTTTGATAATCTTCAGTATTAACCCAGAGAATTAAAAAAATCATTTCTTCCTTAAAATAAGAGAATAAGTTTCTTTTCATCGGGATCAGTTTTTCATTCCAAACTAAGAGGCTCCTGATGAAAATATGTCATTCACAATAATAATGAAAGATTTAAATTTCTTATATTTAGATAAATAAGACTAATTATATTATATGATTTATATTATATATTTTTAGAATGTCTGATTGAAATATTTTAAAAAATAAAATTTATCATTTTTAAATATAAATTATTAATTATAAAATGAATTTTAATTATTAATTTAAATATAATAATGTCAATTTTATCAATATGATTCATCAATATTTACATAAATATAAAACCTAAGAATAAGAATTTATGGGGGGGAAAAAAAAAGGGAATTTCTACACGATGGGTACAGGTTGAGCTTGACTTGACTTTTATGCTTAGTTTGGAATATATTACAAAGTCATTGTTCATAAGCAAGGAGAAACCCTATGGCTTGGAAGAAACGGGACTCAAACAGTTACGTTTTCTAGTATCTCCTAATGATAATAATAATGATTATAATTATAATATACTGATGATGATTATGATAATAATAATAATAATAGTAATAAAAATTAAAGTGAACATCAATATAAAAAAAAAAATGTTTAGTTAGGAGCTTGAAGAAGCGAACAATCGAACGGACTAATTTTAAAAGATCATTTATTTTCAAACTACTAATGATTTAATATAGGTTGGCCTAAAACCACGAGTTACATAAGATAAAATAAGATCATTTACCTATGCCAATCTCAGCCACTCACCTACTCCGGCATGGAGGAGATAGACTCCAGCTTTAGGGTGTCTCCACTTTCTAAATGTGACCCACTGCAATGGGCCAACCTTACATTAACTGCTGATTGACGATTTGCCTTTGGTCCATAAGAGGAGCGCAACAACTGCCTTCCTTTTAGTGCTGTAAATGAATCAAATTGTTCATTCGATAATTACTTTTTTTTTTTGGTCGAAATATGAAAGTTCATTCCTCTGAAAACGTTCAAACATTACAGTAGATACTATTTACAAGTTCCACTGGAGGGTTTGCAATCCAAGCAAAATTGAGACTTCCTTTGAAAAGCTTCTTAGCAAGCCAAATGACTGGTTTATTCCTTTGTTTACAAACATAGCCAATTACAATAAAATGTAATGAAGAAAGTCTCGATTGCACCAGCAATCTCCCAAGGCACCGCTTTAGTACAAGAATCCAAGATGTCCACAATAGGTTTGTTGTCCATAAACAGAATGAACTGACATAGGTTTTGAAACCAGTTTGAAAGCTAACAAGATCGTCGATACTTGAGTCTGCCACTTGGATGCCGGCAATCTGAAACAGGTCAATCCATCAATAATTCTTTTTCCTCTGTCAGTCACCAAAATCACAATAGTAATCCGCTTTGATATCGGATCATACTCTACATGAACATGAACAGCAAAAGCAATATTAGAATTAAACCGTTCCTTCATCAATATATTAGGAGTGAAATTACATGTTTGGGAATACTGGACTGCTGCAACATATTCATTAGCCCAGATATCTCCTCTTTGAGCGACATCATCAATATCTAAATCCTTGCCTTCAAAGAAGATTTCATTCCTGTACAACCAAATAGACCACATAAGAAAGCCTATAAATGTAAATGGTTGAAGGATGAAGTTTCCAGGCTTGTTTTAGGCTAGACCACTAGCTTGCCATGGATGCGTTTTGCTGAATAACTGGATTATAATTTAAGGAACTAGAGAACCAGATCATACTAGTATATCAGCATGCTAGGAAGATATGCACTGAAGACTCTATTTCGGATAAACAAAAAGGATACAAATGATTTTTTCCCATGCCTATAACCTGCAAATTAACTCCCACAGGCAAGGTATTGGGCATCACCCTCCAAAGAAATAGTTGAACTTTAGGTGGCAAACTAATGTTCCACATAAACTTCCAAAAGCCAAGATTGAGAGTAGATATGGCTGAGGAAAAGGTAACCATATTCTGAGAATCAGGAGCAATATCTTTGATTAAATAATATGTCGACTTGACAGAGAACAATCCATGCTTATTTGAGGACCAAATCCACCTGTCTCTTATCCGGTCATTGCCTAATGGGGTAGTTAAAATTGCTGTGAGTTCAGAGGGAGATAAGCAAGGGCAATTTCATCAACTTTCCACTCACCATTTTTTATCAAATCACACCCCATAAATGGGACATTGAGCAGGTTTAGAAGTGGAAAGTCTGAAGTTAGGCAAGCAAGGGATCCATGGTTGATCCCACACATAGGTTGTTTTACCATCACCAATCAATCTTAAAGCTCCTTTGATAAGAACAGGTCTAGCTGCGATAAGACTTTTTCAACCCTAACACGAGTTCTTCCTTAGGTTGGCATCCCAAAAAGTTCCATTTGGGAAATATAGCCCCTTCATTAACTGTCCCCAAATAGACGATGGATCCAAAATGAGCTTCCATGCTTGTTTTGCAATTAAAACAATGTTGAACTCATAGAAGCTCCTAAATCCAAGACCACCTAACATTTTGGGCTTTGTTAACGCATCCCAATTTTCTAAACATAACTTCCTCTTATCCATATTTTGCACTCTCCAGAAATTAGCGTTCATCATGTTTAATTTGACAAAAAGACTTAGGAAGGAGAAAGCATGACATGGTAAATATCAGAATAGCACTCAACACCAACTTAATCATGACCTCCCTTCCATCAGTAGAGACGAAGGTATGACTCCAGTTAGTCATCTTCTTCCTAATACAATCAATAAATAATATAACGAAAATGTAACATTTTCTAGTTCCCCAAATACCTGGAATGCCCAAATACTTATCCCTCTGTTTCATTTACTGCATTCCCAAGACATTGAGTTTATTATCACGTGTAGCAGACGAAAAAGATTTCCCAAAATAGATACCTGATTCATCAAAATTAAAACTTGACCCGATGCCCACTCAAATTTAAGAATCATCTCTTTAACATTTATATCTTGTTGATATGTCGCATAAAGGCAAAGAAGTGTGTCATCAGCAAACATTAACAATGAAAGAGGGGGAAATCTTCTGTTTAATCTCACTTCCCTTATTAAGTTGGCTGAAATAGATTTTCATAGAAAAGCGGAAAATGCATTGATGATTAACAAAAAAGATAAGGAGAAATAAGGTCGCCTTGTCTAAGGCCTCGAGAAGGCTTAAAATAAGAACAGATTCAGCAAAAGATACCACACTAACACATTACATGATAATATTAATGTAGTTCGGGTGAAACCCATTTTGATCATAACAGATTTGAGAAAATTCCAATAAACTCGATCATATACCTTAGATATATCAAGTTTGATTGTCATTTTAGCATGACTAGAGGAGCATGGTTTTTTTTTAAAGGCATGCATAAACTCATGGGCAATCAAAATATTGTCTTGAATATTCCTGCCTGGAACAGAAGTAAACTGGGATAAGTCAACAAGGTGAGGCAGAAAAGGTTTTGGCCGGTTAACTATAATTGTTGCTATGATTTTGTAATTAACATTACATAGGCTTGTGGGTCAGTACTGGTCAATAGTTTCAGGGTTCGAAATCTTAAGGATAAATACTATGTGGGTTTGATTCAATTGCTTGAGGAGGAACTTGGAAGAGAAAAATTTAGAACTGCCAAGTAGACATTATCTTTAATGATCCGCCGTTGATAAAAAGCAGCTGGAAATCCATCAGATCCAGGGGCTTTTAGCCGACCCATACTAAAAACAGCTTGCTTAACTTCTTCTAATGTAACAGGTTTTAGAAGCTTTGCATTCATATCATCAATCACAACATGTTGGATGCAATCAAGAATTTCCTATCTCTTAATTTAACACTAGTATGCAAATTTTTGAAGTGTGAAAGAATGTGTATCTCAATGTCATCTGGATTTGTTAGCCAATCCTCTGTCTTGTTTAGAGACATAATTCGATTGGATATGCTCCTATTGATGGTGCTTGCATAAAAAAAAAAAAAAGCAATGTTTCTTTCACCCTTCCTAAGCCAAGCAACTCGAGACTGTTGATGCCAATACTGCTCCTCTTTTCCATAACTCAGGTAAATGATGCACCAGAGTCTGCTCTTCCTCTAAGTTATGATTTTTATTCATGTTCAACTGCTTTAACTTGGTTAGAATAACATTAATTTGATATTTAGAATTTCCCATTTCAGATTTGTGCCATTTCTTAAAAGTGGAGCGAAAAATATATCTATGCACCGACACAACAGTTCATCATCTACACACAAAATGTCATTCCTCCAGCACTGAAACATTCATATAACACAATAATACTCCGAACCTCAACAACAATTAAATGCAAATGAAATCAACAAAACACAAATCATATGCACCATCAAGCACACAAAGAGAAAGGAAAACGTAATTCAAAACCTCAAATCCCAGTCGCTGAGAACGATCGTCGTTGATTGAAAAAGCTGATTCCAAATTGTTGTTGTCTTTTGTTGTGGGTTCGATGAGAGGGTCTTCTGTTGTGGGTTCGGTGAGAGGAAGAAGAAAATGTTATTCATCTAACAAAGGGCAAATATGTAATTGCATGACTCAATAACCTGTCAACTCATTGAAACACCCCAATTTGGGGTGTTTTAATTTATTGGTTTGGGTGGTAATGGATTCGTTTGCCAAAACCTCTTAAACCAATCCATTCCACTCCAAACACTTCTATCCAAACACCAAAATATTTTTCAAACCAATCCATTCCATTATAAACCTACAATCCAAACAATGTGGTAGTGTGTCCATTTTATAGTTAAGTTTTGATTAATAAAGCTACTGTTACCTTCTTTGTGAATAGCAATTTCTCTTCATTTATTGTTATCGTTTTATTTCATATTTTTATTTAATTTTAGAGCATAAATATAATTATATTGAAAACGATATGAATATTTTTACATTTAAAAATAGATATATAAAGTTAATTTCCATTAACAATATGAAGATTATTTGAAATGTTATTGTGTGATTGAATGAGTGTATAAAATGGACGTTTAAATGGAATATACGTGAACTTTTTTCTTCACTAGTACGTAATAATAATGATTATTTTTTTTCCTGTACCAAATATAAGAGAGCGGAAATGACTTTTTGACACTCGCTAAATTAATAAAAGAGATGTATAAAGGCATAAAAATTATAAAATATATTTATATTTAAAACTATATAAACTAATTTTTTTAATTTTTATTTTTAAATACATGTGTATCTATGTATCTATTTTTAATTACATATGTATTATTTTAAAAATTTATATATATATAGAGAGAGAAAAAAATTATATATTTTTATAAGTTTAATATAAATATATAAACTCTATTTTTATAAATTTAATTTTTTTTAAAAAATCTAAATTATCAGAATAATCAAACTAAATTGAATTGAAAATATATTCGATTTGAGATATATATTTCGGTTCAGAGATTTCGATTCTTTTATTTTTTAAATAATCGATTTTTTATTCAATTTCAAATAATTTCAAAAAATCAATTCAGAATTGAGATAGCTCCATCGTTGAAAGTATTCACAAGCACGACAACTGTTTTTTACTGTTCGTATGAATGCGACAAACGTCCAAATTTGCGAAAATTTTACGCCTGTGTTCGCACATAAAGTGAATTTTTGAGCTTTGCCTTCCACTTTTGTTTCTAAATTGATTCAAATAAATTTATTATGTTTGATCTAACGAATTGTGCATAATGATTAAAATAATAAATTTTAAATAAATTATTAGCTGTAAATTCACAAATTGCATTAAATGATTAAAATAATAAATTTTAAATAAATTTATATTGTAATTAATTAATTAAAATATTTTATTATTATTTTATTAAAATTATTATTAAGTGAATAAAATAATAAATAAATTTTTTAAAATTGGTAATTATTCATAGAAGTAGTTATAATAAATAATTATTTATTGACTCATATTTTTAATTTTATGTAACATAATTTCAAGATAAAATTTATTAACTTTGAATGAAATAATTTATAATAATCAATCAAATAGATAATATTAAGTATTTCACAATAAAAAAATTAATATAAAAAAATTATAATAAATAATTTTCTATTACTTCATTCTTTTAATTTTGTATAGTACAAATTTAAGATAAAATTTAATAAATTTAAATAAAATAATTTTTGATAATTTATTATTATGTTGCTAATCTTTATATACTAAAAATTTTAAACAGTTAATAGAATTAATTTAAACCTTAGCTTCCTATTTAAAATTTTTATTTTGTAGATTTTTCTAATTTATAATTTACAAGTTATTTGCAATTTAACTTTTTAGATTTTTCTAATTTCATGTTCAAAAATTATTTTATCATATGATCTTGATTTTTTGTTTAGAATTTTTAATTTTCTATTTAGAATATCTTTTTTATATAATAATTAATTTTTTATTTTCTTATTTATAATTTTTTGATATGACAATTTTCTATAATATCGTATAAAATAATAATATGTGGTTATGTTATACATAATTATTTGACAAATGACAAAAAATCATTTAAAATTAATTTTGAGATTATAATTCATATTATATACTATTCATGAACCCGAAAGTTGTGCGATATAATTATAATAATAAATTTAAAATTTTATTTTTATTAAATAGTTAGTTAAATAATTAAAATTAATATATAAATAATAATTGAATTTTAATTATTATTTTATAAAAATGTTATTATTAAGTAAATAAAAATAATAAAATAAATTTCTCAAAATTTATAATCATGCATAAAGTTAGTTATAACAAATAATTATTTATTGATTTATACTTTTAATCTTACTTGACACAATTTTAAGAGAAAATTTATTAAATTTAAATGTAATATATAAAGTATTTCATAATAAAAAATAAAATTAATAGATAATTACAAATTATATGTAAATATGTGAAGTAATCATAATAAAAAAATATTTATGAATTCATACCTTCAATTGTGTATCATAATTTTAAGATAAAATTTATTAAACTTGAGTGAAATAATTTTTGATAATCTATTTGTCCATATACTTAGAATTTTGAATAATCAATGAAATTAATTTAAATTTTGTGTTCTTATTTATATTTTTTTTTCTTTTTAGGTTTCTAATTTCTTATTTATAAGTAGTTTAGAATTTTCACTTTTTAAAATTTTCTGATTTTCTGTTTAGAATTTTTTCTTTTTATGTTTTAATAATTTTTGTTTATTAGTAATTTAGATTTTTCACTTTTTAGATTTTTTATTCATAATAATTTTTTATATGATATGACTTCCTATTTAAAATTTGAAATTGTTTAATTTTTGTAATTTCTAACTTAAATTTTTTTGTTATGTTAATTGAGTTTTCTAATTTCCTATTTGAAAATATTTTTTTATATGACAGTTTTATATAATATAATTCAAAATAATGACATGCAATTGTATAAAATATAATTATTTGATAAATTATAAAAATAGTTTAAAATATAATTATTTGATAAATTATAAAAAATAGTTTAAAACTAACTTTAAAATTAAAATTAATAATATACACTCATTTTTTTATAATGAAAATAAGAAATATTTGTTGGTAATTCAAGTTACAGTGAATTGTAAAGGGGCACAAGCTAACCAATACTTATAAATAATTTGATTTCCTTTACCCATTGTTTAGATTAGGGTTTTTGAAGGATTGACAGAGTTTTTTAAAGTTCAAAAACTCTCACATATTGTTTAAGAAATTAATTTGCATGATAGGGTTAAGTTTTTTAAAAGGTTTAAAAACTTTTCAAAACTTCCCTTTTCACAATCCACCAATTTAGTGGATTGAAGAAGGTTGATTTTTTGCTTTATCTAATTTTAACTATTTTAATTTTTCTATTTATTTTATTTAATTTTAACCATTTTAATTTTTCTATCCTTATTTTTTTATAATTTCTATTTAATTATATTTTTAAATTTTAATATGAAATCTTTATTAGACTTTATCTTATAACTAAATAAACTAGATTATGAATTATATTTTATCTTACATTCTGTCCAAGCAAGACAAAGTTACATCGTTAACTTTGCTTTATCAAAATTTATTTTACCATATTATAAAAAATATTACCTTACCGATCTATTTTTATCTGTGGGCCGCCATGATTCGGCAGCTGTCCCAATTGTCTCTATGTTGAGTGGGAACGATGATTGATTAATCTTTGACTTTTTTACTCAAATCCATGAACCCATTACTTTTGATATTTTGGAATACTGGACCAATGAATGATCACTTTTTGACTTTTTTACTCAAACCCACGGATTATTACTTCGTTATCCCTTTGCTAAAGAAAGAGCCACTGCAGTGTTAGATCCAATGTTTTGAAACCAGGATAGTATCAGTCTATAGGACCCATTAAATAAAAAATTAAGTCCGTTGATTCAGTTTAAATTGACTTTTAATATTATTTTTTATTTTAATTATTATTATAAACACATTTATTTTTTATATTTTTAAAGTTATTTAATGATATTTATATATTTATTTGTTATTAAATTTATTAAAATTGATTGATCAAATTAATGTAAACAAAAATAAGTCAGTTATGTAGTTTATTGATCCATAGATTTTAAAAACTTTTGTTATATTCTTATCATAAAAGAAAGAAAAATTGTCATTTTAAAAAAAAAATTTAAAAATTCTACAAAATCAGACAAATATTTCTTCAGAAATAGTTGATAAGAGGAAAAGAGTTCTAATCAATAGGATGAATTGAATCATAATAATGACTCTCAAATAAATTATGAACCAAATTGAAACATATAATTTGATTAGAGTTTTATAAGATGTTAGTTCAAATAATTTCAAATTAGAAAATTTCAATACAATTCAGGTTGATTTTGCCTTTTCAGGATCAACTTTAACGTTATGTTTGCGCAAAAAGAAAATAAAGATAATGTGCTTCTGTGATTGCTACTATTAAAAAAAAAAAAAAAGAAAAGATTTCTAGGATGCTTATCCAACGTTGAAGTATCACATAAAAATATCTGGAGTAATAAATTATTAAATTTAAAATTAATCATAATTAATAATAACACATACTTTTAAAATAGTAAATTTTTTTAAATAAATATTAAATATTTAATTTTAAATAAATGATTTGAATTTACACAGCGATATCGATATGAACAGGATAAGATGCAAATCCAAAAGATAAAAACAGACGAAACTTCATATAACTGCTTCCTTATGCAGCTATTTATCACACACTTCTTCACAGAACTACCAAAGAGAATAATCGTATATGAACATGCGTTACAATTAAACACCTTATTTTAATTCAGCAAACTCATTCATGTACTTCTCTCCACGATCCTCACTGGAAACCCACCCTTCATCTTCGCTGTCAGAATGCTCATAAACTCAGGTTCAAAACCATCCTCCAACGCCGGCACCACCTTAAACCTACTTAAAACCCCAGCAACCACCCTCTTCATCTGCAAGAACGCCATTTCCTTCCCCAAACAAATCCTGGGCCCAGCCTGAAACACCGGATACGTATACGCATCTCTCCCCACAAAACTCCATTTCCCGCTCGCCACATCTCTTTCCAGCCATCTCTCCGGCTT
The DNA here is from genome assembly GCA_949677035.1 of Omphalea diandra. Classification (NCBI taxonomy): domain Eukaryota; kingdom Viridiplantae; phylum Streptophyta; class Magnoliopsida; order Malpighiales; family Euphorbiaceae; genus Omphalea; species Omphalea diandra. The sequence goes on along the minus strand of CATIWR010254354.1, from coordinate 7,122 downwards.
GTATTCCGCCCAATCCGGGCCCCACAGCCTCTCCAGCCTTCCCATGGCGTACGGATGGTATATCACGCTCATTCCTTTTTTCACCCTCGTCCCGTCGGGTAAAACGTCGTCGCTTATCGCGACCTTGGAGTCCAAAGGGACAGGAGGGTACAGCCTCATGCTTTCGCTTAAAGAAGCGTGAATGTATACCATGTCCTTCACTTCTTCGTAAAGCGGGCTTTCAGATTTTTCATGGATTTCTTCAAGAATTCTCGTTTCTACTTCTGGGTGCTTGTCTAGTAACCAGAAAAACCACGTTAAGGCGGACGACGTGCTGTCACGGCCAGCTAGTATGAAGCTGATCACGATGTCTACCACAAAAGTCTCGTCAGAGTGCCCGGAGCTCAAGAATCGGGATAAGAGATCGACAGACTCGAGGGATGAGTTGTTGTTGAGTTCTTGCTTCTTTTCCTTGACGATGTTCATGGCGAAATCTCGTATTTGTGACACGGATTCTTTAATTTTTTTTTCTGATCCGATGTTAAAAGCGCGGTTTATTTTCCAGAACCAAGAATTGAATCTGTTGCAGATTATCCTGGAACTGTCTTCAATTGCTTCGGCGAACTTGGTTTGTGGAAGAGAGGGTAGTAAGTACTCGGGATCGTAACCGAAAGCGATCTTGCATATGTTGTCGAAAGCGAATCGTTGCAAAACATCTTGAAAATCAAGAACGCTACCATTAGCGGCAGAAGAAGAGAGGATTGGGATTAGGCGTTGAGTCAGTTCAGTATCGACGGCGGTCTCTACAAACTTGCGCAGAGATTTGGTGCTAAATTCGTGGCTGGCGACTTGTCGTTGGAACTTCCAAGTATCGCCATCGGCAGTAAAGATACCGTTGCCAAAGAGATCGAAGAGGGTGTTTCGAAGGTCTTCGCCTTTTTGGTAGATATCGAAGCGAGTCTTAAGCACGTGTTGGACATTGGCTGGATTTCCAGTAATGATGGAATGGGAACCCGGCTGACGACGAACCCATGTTGCTGAGGGGGATTGTTGGAGAATCTCAGATATCCATTGTTCTTGTCGGTTACTGTTTGCCTTTATGTCGAAATAATGGCCTATTAATGGATATGATTTTGGAAGATTATAGGCAGTGGTGGAAGTTTTAGTTTTGGAGTTTTTGGTGATGAAAGAGAAGAAGAATAGTGACAGAATTAGAAGGGAAAATGCGATTGACAGCTCAACTAGCATGTTTTTCGGTTCAGGAATAGTAAGTAAAAGGGTGGATATGAGAAATCAAGAGAGTGGAGAGCCAGACATTTAAAGGCTATAAAAAAAAATAGTATTGGGATATCCTTCATTTTTTCCATTCCAATTCGAAAATGACTCCGACAACCCTCTTGTTACATTAATAAATAACTAGTTGCAAAAACATGAAATAATTGTAATAATAAATTTTAAATAAAATTACTATTATTTTAATTAATTAATTAATTGAATGATTAATTATTATTTTATAAAAGTTATTGTTAGTGACTAATTATTATTTTATAAAAAATAATGTTAAAGAAATAAAACAATAAAATATATAATTATATATAGAAATAATCATAATAAATTTTTTTTATTAATTTATATCTTCAATTTTATATAATATAATTTAAAGAAAAAATTTGAAAAAATTGAACAAAATAATTTTTGATAATTAATTAAATAAATAATATTAATTTTTGTGTAAAGATAGTTATAATAAAAAATTGTCTATGTATTTAAATATTCAATTTTATGTAACATAATTTTAAGAGAAAATTTATTAAATTTAAACAAAATAATTTCAACAGTCAATTAAACAAATAATGTTAAGTATTTTATAATAAAAAATATAATTAATAGATAATTGCAATATATATATATATATATATATATATATATATATACAGCAAGAAAGATTATTTATTGATTCATTGGATGACATCATTTTAAAAAAAAATCTATTAAACTTATTATATTGCCACTAACACTTATATACATAGAGATTTGAACGATTAATGGATTAATTTAAATTTTAGCTTTTTATTTAAATATTTATTTTTAAAATTTTTCTAATTTCTCATTTAATAGTTACTTAGAATTTTACTTTTTATGATTTTCTAATTTCATGTTCAAACTTTTTTTTAGGTCTTAGCATTATGTTTTGAATTTTAATTTTTATATTTTTTAATTTTTTATTTAGAAATTTTTTATATCAATGATAGTTATATTTTTATTTTCTATTTAGAATTTTTCTAATATGGTAGTTTTCTATAACATAATGTAAAATAATGAAACATCACTATACAATTATTTGATAAATAATAAGTAATAATTTAAAATTAACTTTAAAACTAAAATTAATAATATAGTAGTCATGAATTTGCACATTGTACAATATAATTGTAATATTAAATATAATATTTATTTTATTAAATAATTCAATAATTGATTAATTATTATGTTATAAAAATTATGGCCAAATAAATAAAATAAATTTCTCAAAATTTATAATTATGTATGAAGATAGTCATAATAAAGTATTGTCTAGTAATTTATATCTTCACTTTTACGTGACACAATTTTAAAAGGCAATTTATTAAATTCGAATGGAATAATTCATAAGAATTAATCAAACAAATAATGTTAAATATTTGATAATAAAAATAAAATTAACAAATTGTTTCAAATTATATATACATATATGAAGTATTTATATCAAAAAATTATCTATTAATTTATATCTTTAATCTTATGTGTTATAATTTTTAAAAAATTTATTAAATTTAAATAAAGTAATTATTGATAATCTATTACACTGTTATTAACATTTATATATTCATAAATTTGAACAATTAATAAAATTTTGGCTTTTTGCATTTATTGTTTAGAAGTTATTTTAGAATTTGTACTTTTTAATTTTTCTAATTTCCAATTTAAAAACTTTTCAATATGATCATAGCTTTCTATTTAGAATTTTTATTTTTAAAATTTTTAATTTTTTATTTAAAATTTTTTATATGGTAGATAATTTTATTAATTTTTATTTAAAAAAGTTTTTATATGGTAATTAATTTTTCTAATTTTCTATTTTAAATTTTTTTGTATGATAGTTAATTTTTTAATAGATTTTTTTATACATCAATTTTCTACAATATAACGTAAAATAATGATATATGATTGTTTATACATTATTATTTGACAAATATTAAATGATTATTTAAATCTAATTCTATTTATTTTTATTAAATAATTAACTAATTAATTGAATGATTAATTATTATGCTATAAAAAAGTTATTGTCAAATACATAAAATAATAAAATTAATTTCTTAAAAATTTATAATTATTTACGAAAATAGTTATACCAAAAAATTGTCTATTAGTTCATATCTTTCATTTTATATAGCATAATTTCAAAAGAAGATTTATTAAATTTGAACGAAATAGTTTTTAATATTTAATTAAATATAATATTAAGTAATTCATAATAAAAAATAGATAGTTGTAAATTATATATGCATAATGAAGTAATTATAACAAAAAATTATCTATTATCTATTAATTTATATTTTTAATATTATGTGGTACAATTTCAAGAGAACATCTATTAAATTTAAATAAAGTAATTTTGGATAATCCATTACATTGTTGTTAGTGATTATATACCCAGACTTTGAATAACTAATGAAATTTTGACTTATTGTTTAAAATTTTTACTTTTGGATTTTTTAGTTTCTTATTTGAAGTTATTTTAAAATTTGTACTTTTACATTTTTATAATCTTCTATTAAAAAATTACTTAACTATGATATTGGCTTCTTGTTCATATTTTTTACTATAATTTTTATTTAAATTTTTTTATATGACAGCTAATTTTTCTAATTTTCTATTTATAAATTTTTGTATATAATAGTTAATTTTTTTAATTTTCTATTTAGAAGATTTTCATATAGTAGTTAATTTTTATAATTTTCTATTTAAAATTTTTTGATATAACAATTTTTTTATAATATAATGTAAAATAATGACATATACCTATATTATACACAATTATTTAGCAAATGTCAGACAACCATTTAAAATTAACGCTAAGAGTAAAATTAATAATATATACTAATTTTAATTTGATTAGTGGAATGACCATATACACTTTACTCATGGGTACTCATCTAAATCTTACCCAGCTAAACTGAATAATATTCAAGTTTCCATGGTAATTAGCATGGGTAAATCGATATCTGAAAAAATTATATTGGATTTGGGTAAGGTATGGATAGTATAATATTCAACCTATAACAATCAAATTTACCCATACTCGAATATAAATTCCTAGCCAATATAGATAGTATCAATTATTTTTAGAATTTTTTAAAATTAGATACACAACGTTAAAAGGTCATATAATTAGATTTATTAATTATGATATATCTAATATATTGCATTTAGAGATTTGGATAAACTTTTAAATATATTTAAATTTTCTTTTAGTACTTTAGTAATTTTTATTTTTATTAATAATATATAACCTCTTTGAATATAATATGTATTATTTTAATTAAATGTGATTATAAATTAATAATTATATATTGTATATTTTAATTTAGATATGTATTTTAAAATATTTTGATAACTATTTGAACAATGGATTACTCACGGCTTACTTAATGCTTTATGACTATAGAGATAACTTTAATATTTATTTATAACATTATTAATTTTAAGTATAATTTAGTAACTTATAAATATTTATTATAGAAATACGGATGAAAAATTTGCATACCTCAGTTTGATGATCTTAAAACTTGGTGTTAATTTTGGTTGATTAGATCCAATTCGCGGCATAAGCCAAGCAAGTATTGATGCTCAAACATACTTTTTTTTTTTTTTTTTTTTGAAGTGAAAATATCCATTTAGTCGAAATCATTACCTTAGAAGATAACTGAACAACTAGAAAACTAGGAGGCTCATTCCAAAAGTAAGAACTAGCATGAAAATGGAACACACTAGTAATATCCCGATGTACCACACAATCACTGTAACCTTGCTTAACAAATTCAAGAAGCCAAATTCTGAGAACAAAATCAGAATTAATTTCTGAGTTAAAGCAGAGGACATTTGAGTACAATATATAAAGACCTTTGTTAGAGTAATTAACCCATTCAGATACTGGAAATCTGATGCATAGTACAACTTTCTTTAGGAGTGTGAATGAACTGAGTTAGCTTACAAACTACTCGAGATCGATTTGATAAATACTTGAAATCGATTCAAAATTAATCAAGTTGAGCGAGCATAATTTGAATATTAAATACTCAACTCGAGAGACTCATCAGTCTAATCGAACTTAGACATATTTACAAATTAAAGCTCAATCAGACTTGAATTTGACTTTCGATTTTTCAAGTCGAGCTTGAACTAGAGCCTGACAAAATTTGACTCGGATTGATTACACCTCTAGTCTCTTTGCTCCTTACCTTTCTACCCACATTGTTCCAACTAAAGAATACATTTGTATTAACATAACAAATTTTCACTAAAATTCTACTAATTAACAGTCAAGCAAACTACAAAACATACCATTTTACTAAATTTATGACTAAATATATCTAAAAGATTAAAGATTTACAATTTCTCACTGGATTCAGCATATAAAATTCAACCCTTCAAAAGTAAAATCAAAACTTGCAACCCAAAAAAGGCCAAAGTCAAACCAACCCGCCAAAAATGTTTATTTATTATTTTTATTTTTATAGTTTAAACAACCTTTAAATTTAAATATGGGAATTAAATTAATAAAAAACTAATTTAAATTAATATGCACTTTTAAAAAAAGTTTAGGAGGTAATTAAATTTATATTTGTTGAAAAAGTCAACTGAAAATTAATCTGAAATACTTATATTAGTTTAGTAATTTTTATGATTAAAGAAAATTAATTATATAACTATCACAAATTTCAAGTGTTGATTTGGTGTTCGCAAATGAAAATAACCCTAATACATAAGATCTATGGCATGATATGCACCGAATGGAAGTGAATATATTATTGAAAATGATAAGTGCATATGTTGCATCTAACGACATATGCATCTGTGTAGCGCTTGAGGTAATGTTTGACTATTATGGGTGTTATAGTGATGATATGATATTTATTTAAACGTATATGGAAAATGAATAAAAATAAATAAATTTTATATTTAAAGTGAAATAAATTTTGTATTTGAATTTAAGACACAAAATTTATTTAAAGGATATAGAAAATAAATAAAAAATAAATAAATTTTATATTCGAAATGAAAAATTATGTATTCAAATTATAAGTTAAATATAGTATAATATGATTACGGTTACTATCAAGCTGCATTTGGCTTCGTAATATATTTTTCTTTGAAAATATTAATTCATTAAATGGAAATTTCATCGAACGTAGCAGAAACAAGAAAATCAGGGGGCTGACCTCCCCAAATATCAAGATTAGACACAGAACCCGCTGCTCTTGCTGACATATGAGCAATCCGGTTCGCGGATCTTTTAGCAAAAACACATCTAGATTCTGTGATGTCCTGAAGGACGCGTCTACAGTCTTCAACTAATAAGCCAAAATATAAGCTGATGTCGTCACCTCGGTTGATCGCATCCACCACTATTTGGGCATCAGACTCACAAATCAGACTTCCTGAATATCTAGCTTTTACGCAGCTTAGCGCCTCCCTTATGCCCATAACTTCTGCAATCCTAGGCGTAACCAAAAGCGAGAAAGGCTTAGACAACGCACCCAAGAAAAAACCATTGCGATCTCTTAGCACACAGCCTATTCCAAATTTATGCTGGTCTTGGAAAATGGCAGCATCGACATTTAACTTTAACCAACCAGAAGGAGGTTTAGACCACTTCATATCCACAACTCGTGCCACATTACTCGAGTCACCAGACTGAACACTCCTTCGACGAGCCTCCCGCCATCGATCCAGGAAATTCATGACACCATTAACCCGGGCCCCCCCCCCCCCCCCCCCAAGGGAGGGGGGGGGGCAAAACGCACAAAAGAAAAAAAAAAAGAAAACAACACACACAAACAAGGGAACGGGGGGGACGGCGGGAGAAAGGAAGAAAGG
>CATIWR010254320.1:0-61360 GCA_949677035.1 Omphalea diandra | reverse complement strand
TGTGTGCATGTTATAATATCATAAATAATGGTGGTTTAGAGCTTAATTAAAAGTATAAGGATAATCTAGAAATTAGAAGATGGATAGAAGTGCTTAAGGAGTGAAGAAGAGAGACTAAAAGCAAAACTTTTAACTTTCAACCAATAGGAAACCAACCCCCAATCTTTTGTTTTATTTAAAATAAGAATATAGACCATTAGGGTCTGGTAAGAGAGGAAAAGGATGAAATACAACAAAAAGAGGAGAGAAAGAAAGAAAGAAAGAAAGAATAAGAAGAAGAAGAAGAATAAGGAGAGGGAGACGAGTGAGCTACCTAAGACAGAATCATAAGGTTTTCTGATTCTGGGACAATAGGTAAATTAATTTATCTTTTTCTCAACTGAAATTAACCTCTCATAACATGTTAATCATGCATGGTTAGGGAGAATTATGGAGTAATTGAGGTAGATCTCTTGGATGGAATTTGTAATCCAAGAGAACAATAGCTGATTCTGTTGGTTTTACTGTTAGAGCAAAATTTTGCACCTATGATTTTGTAATCATAAAAGAGAAATTAGGGAAAGTTCAAAATACAAAAGTTGTAGCTTTATGTCTCGTCTAAATGCCTAGGAAACAGTTTTGCTTGATTTATTATGTGGTAAGAGTTATGGATCATTGATTGGGACTAACCCTGTACCCGAATGAAATCCTACCTTTCCTTTGATTCTATTTTCCAAGAATTTAATGGCCATAGATTTAGAATTTGATGATGGTCCAAACTTTAAAGTTGTATATTTATGTCTGATCTACATACCTATAAAATATCATTGCCAAATCCAGCATGGTTATTGAGATATAGTCCCTTCATCATGATCGGTTGTCAACATGTTACCAACCTGCTCAGTCTAAGGTTGGTCCTTTGTTTCGGTGACCTTATAGACTGAATCAGACAATGAGTAAAACATAAAAAAATGTTCCTTTACATGTTTTGTAACTGATGATAAATTATTATTGTAACTGGATTTGTATAATTTGAGATATATAAGACTTACTCAGACTGAGATGACATTACAATAGGAAAAAATTCAAAAATTCACCACATTTTCTGTGTCTGATATTGGCTTGAAATTTGAAAATGCTGTGTGCTTATGTGTCTAGTTTGTTTAAAAAAAGAATTAAGTCATTTGGGTAAGTATATCTAGAGTTATTGCTGTGAGAGTGTAGCAAGCTCAGGCTGCCCTATATCCACTTACATGGATCATGCCATAATTGCATATCAAGCATTCATAATCATTTTGACATACTTGTAACCATGTTTATATCAAATTCTAGGATCTCAACACTTTGAGGAATTCCTAGAGAGAGAACCAAACCTACGATAAAGGTTGGTCACATCAAAAGGTGAGTAGAAACCATAATTAGTTTCAATGGGTGTATGTGATAATTTGATGATATGATTATGTTCTAATACATGTATATATGATTGAATTGTTACATGTTACATGAGAATACAAGTCAAGTGAGAATGATTGAAGTCAAGTGAGAATGATTGAATTGTTCATGGGAATACAAGCCAAGTGACAATCAAATGCTCTAAGCGATTACTTGGCATATCATTTGTGAATAAGCACTTGCACATGGAACTAAAAGGATGATGTGACCGGCTTGTCAAACACTTGCAAATCACGTGGAAGATGGACTAATAAGTCCCATTGGCATATGTTATTGATCAAATGATTCACTTGTTGCTGGCCAGCAAAATCAAATGTCACTTGAATTACATAAAAACCCGGGAGCAGTGTTTGCTTTGCATGGTCATGACAAAATCAATCTATTGCATTTGCACTTGCATAGTCAATGGTTATACTTGTAATGCATCCTAATGATAATTAATTATTGGTTGTGACCTAAAAATCCTAATGATAATTGATTGTTGGTTGTGACCTAAAAATCTGATTATTATTTTTATTCATTGAGTCGTGACTCACCAAATCACAAATATTTTTCAGATACTGAATCCGATATTGAAGAATAGGGATTAGACACTTTGGTGCTCAGATTTGCATTGAGACACATGGACGACAAGCTGCAGATATTAAAAGTTATACCAAACTAAAAGTTGTTGTAATTAGTGTGGATAAGGTATGTCGTGATTGTGTGATTCACATTGATGTTGTTGAGTTGAATGTTGATCTAGTACTATTGCCACTACTAGAATTTGATGTGATACTGGGTATGGACTAGTTGTTTAAATATCATGCAATAGTAAATTGTTTTACTAAGGAAGTTGTTCTAGAATCTCCAAGTCAAACAAGGGTTGTATTTCAAGGGGGAAGACAAATTGTACCTATATGTTTAGTTTATGTTATCAAGGCTTTTTGCATGATTAAAAGTGGTTGCAAGGCTTATTTAGCACATATGGTAGACACAAGGTTAACAAATGAATTACATGAGAATATTTTCGTGGTGAATGAGTTTCCAGATGTGTTTTCAACTGACTTACTTGGTTTGCCACCTGATAGGGAGATATAATTCACAATTGAGTTAATCTCAGGAACTGTACTGATATCCATATCACCTCATAGGATGGCTCCAACTGAGTTAAGAGAATTAAAGATCCACTTGCAGGAATCCCTTTCAAGTAATTCATCAGACCTAGTATGTCACCATGGGGTGCTCCAGTATTATTTGTTAAAAAGAAAGATGGGACAATGAGGTTGTGTATTGATTACAGGCAGTTAAATTGGGTTACTATGAAGAACAAGTATCCTTTACCAGGGATAGATGATTTGTTTGACCAGTTACAAGGAGCACTGGTGTTTTCTAAAATTGACCTAAAATCAAGATATTATCAGCTTAAACTTTTAAACTCAGATGTACTGAAGATAGCTTTTCGAACCAGGTATGGGCATTATGAATTTCTGGTGATACCATTTGGTTTGACTAATGCACTAGTACTGTTCATGGCTCTTATGAACAAAGTATTCTAGCCTTACTTAGACAAATTTGTAATTATGTTCATTGATGACATTCTGGTGTATTCAAGGAGTAAAGAGGAGCATGATCAACATTTAAGGATTATGTTGCAAATTTTGATAGACAAACAACTATTTGCTAAATTAAATAACTGCGAGTTTTGGATTGACCATGTGGTATTTTTAGGAGATATAGTTTCTGAAAAGGGCATAGAGGTGGATCCAAGCAAAATTGAAGCAATAGTAAAATGGGAAACCCCAAAGAATGTTACAGAAGTCTGAAGTTTCCTACGACTAGCTAGGTATTATCGTCGATTTGTTAAGGGATTTTCACTGATAGCTGTTCCTTTGACTAAATTACTTCAAAAAAGTGCACCATTTCAGTGGTCTAAAGCTTGTCATGCAAGTTTTGATGAATTAAAACATAGATTGACATCTGCTCCAGTATTAGCCATTCTTATTGGTAATGGAGGATTTGTAGTGTATAGTGATGCTTCTCATCAAGGTTTGGGATGTGTTTTAATGTAGCATGGTAAGGTAATTGCATATGCATCTAGACAACTGAAACCTTATAAATTATCTTACCCAGTCCATGACCTAGAACTTGCTGCAATTGTGTTTGCTTTGAAAATATGGAGACACTATTTGTATGGAGAAACTTTCCAGATATTTACAGATCACAAGAACTTGAAGTATTTGATGAGCCAAAAAGAATTAAACATGAGACAAAGGTAGTGGTTATAACTGTTAAAGGATTATGATTATACCATTGAGTATCACTCAGGAAAGGCAAATGTGGTTGTTGATGCTTTGAGCAGGAAATCAAGAAGTGGTGTAGCTCATTTACAAGTGTTTCCATTGTCTTATTTAGTTAAATTACGAGCTATGAATATAGTTCTAAACATACCAAAGAATGGGGTGTTGATTGCCACTTTTCAAGTAAGACCAGTGTTGCATGATCGAATTAAAAAAGCACAGGGCAAGGATCCAAAGTTACTTCGAATGATTGAAATGGTAAAACAGGGGAGACATGGTGATTTTCATATTCAAAATGATGCCTTGATGTTGGGTTCTCGTATTTGTATGCCTCATGTTGACAATTTGCAAAGAGAAATCCTATAAGAAGCATATAATGCTCTATATGCCATGCATCCAAGAATGACCAAAAAGTATAATACCCTGCAATCTCATTGTTTGTGGCCTAAAATGAAGAAAGATGTAGCAGTCTATGTTTCAACATGTTTGACTTGTCAGCAGATCAAAGCAGAACATCGAGCACCAGCTGAAAAATTGAAACCATTGATGATTCCAGTATGGAAATGGGAGAGGATAACCATAGACTTTGTATATGGGTTACCAAGGACATTGAAGAAGAATGATGCTATATGGGTGATCATTGATAGACTAACTAAGTCAACTCACTTTTTGCCTATTCGGTGGGGTAGTTCACTTAAGCACTTAGCCAAGAGATATGTGGATGAAATTGTCAGATTACATAGCATTCTAGTGTCCATTGTGTCAGATAGAGATCCAAGATTTACATCTCGATTTTGGGTTAGTTTGCAACAGGCTTTGGGTACCAAGTTGAGTTTCAGTACTGCTTTTCATCCTCATACCGATGGGCAATTAGAAAGAACAATTTAGGCACTTGAAGTCATGCTTCGAGCTTATGAGATAGAGTTCAAAGGTGCATGGGATGAATATATTGCCTTGATTGAATTTGCTTATAATAACCATTATCATAGTAGTATACAAATGGCACCATATGAAGCACTATATGGAAAAAAATGTCAAAGTCCAATCTATTGGGATGAAGAAGGGATACATATTTTAGAAGGGCCAGAACTAGTGTAAGACACTATAGACCAGGTGAAGGTATTCAAGAGCAAACTTAAAGCAGAACAAGACAGGCAAAAGAGCTATACAAACCAACACAAAAGAGAAATGCAATATGAGGTGGAAGACAAAGTGTTCCTTCGAGTTTCACCATGGAAAGGAATAATTTGATTTGGCAAGAAAGGGAAACTGAGTCCTCGATACATAGGACCATATGAGATCTTAGAAAAAATCGGTCCATTAGCTTATAGGCTAGCACTACCACCAGAGATGGCTCAGATTTATGATGCATTCCATGTGAGTATGCTAAGGAAGTATCAGTCTGATCCTACACATATACTTAGGGATCCAGCGATAACAATTATAGATGATATAAGTTACATTGAAGAATGGAAATTATCGATTATAAGGCAAAACAATTACAAAATTGAGAAATCCCTTTGGTTAAAGTGTTATAAAGAAACCATTCACAAGAAGAGTCTACATGAGAAACCGAAGAGAAAATGAAATGATAATATCCACATTTGTTTACAAGTATTAAATTTCAAGGATAAAATTCTTTATAAGAGGGGAAGAAATGTAACATCCCTATCCACATTCATTCATATTATCACATGAATATATTCATTGCATAAATGATATGAAACCCACATGAACATATGCATTGGATAAATAATCATTTAGACATGTGAATTGTAAAAGCACGACAATGACACTTGTACCGTTGCATTTGGGGACACTTGAACATTTCTGTAGTTTTTGTATAGTTGCATGACAAATTGTTTTATATTGTGTGCATGTTATAGTATCATAAATAATGGTGTTTTTAGAGCTTAATTAAAAGTATAAGGAGCATCTAGGAATTAGGAGATGGATGGAAGTGCTTAAGGAGTGAAGAAGAGGGACTAAAAGCAAAACTTTTAACTTTCAACCAATAGGAAACCAACCCCCAATCTTTTGTTTTATTTAAAATAAGAATACATACCATTAGGGTTTGGTAAGAGAGGAGAAGGAGGAAATACAACAGAAAAAGGAGAGAAAGAAAAAAAGAAAGAAAGAAGAAGAAGGAGAGGGAGAAGAGTGAGCTACTTAGGACAAAATCATAAGGTTTTCTGACTCTGGGACAGTAAGTAAGTTAATTTATCTTCTTCTCAACTGAAATCAACCTCTCATAACATGTTAATCATGCATGGTTAGGAAGAATTACGAAGTAATTGAGGTAGATCTCTTAGATGGAAGTTGTAATCCAAGAGAACAAAAGTTGATACTGTTAGTTTTAATGTTAGAGTAGAATTTTGCACCCACAATTTCGTAACCATAAAAGAGGAATTAGGGAAAGTGTAAAATACAAAAGTTGTAGCTTTATGTCTCATATAAATTCTTATGAAACAGTTTTGCTTAATTCTGTGTGTGTGAGGAGATATGGCTCCTTCAGTAGGGTTGGGTCACATACGAATCGAGATGATCTTAGTCTTCTATTTTCTTATATTTTGATGGCCTTATATTCTGATTTTGTCAAATGAAAAACATTAAATTTGTAGGTTTTTATCCCCTCTAAATATTTGTGAATAAGTTTTGATTGATTTGTTATGTGGAAAGAGTTATGGCTCATTGATTGGGACTGACCTTGTACCTGGATGAAACCCTACCTTTCTTTTGATTCTATTTTCCAAGAATTTAATGGCCATAGATTCAGAATTTGATGATGGTCCAAACTTTAAAGTTGTATATTTATGTCTGATCTACATACCTGTGAAATATCATTTCCAAATCCAACATGGTTGTTGAGATATGGTCCCTTCATCATAACTAGTTATCAACATGTTACCAACCTGCTCATCCTGAGATTGGTCCTTTGTTTTGGTGACCCTATAGACTGAATCAGACAATCAGTAAAACATGATGAATGTTCCTTTACATGTTTTGTAACTAATGATAGATTATTATTGCAACTGGATTTATACAATTTGAGATATACCTAAGAATGCAAGACCTACTCAGACTGAGATGATATTACAATAGGGAAAAATTCAAAAATTCACCACATTTTTTGTGTATCTGATATTAGCTTGAAATTCTAATATGTTGTGTGTTTATGTGTCTAGTTTGTTTTAAAAAAATAATTAAGTCATTTGGATAAGTATATCTCAAGTTATTGTTGTGAGAGTGTAGCGAGCTCAGGCTCCCCTATATCCACTTGCATGGATCATGCCATAATTGCATATCAAGCATTCATAATCATTTTGACATACTTGTAACCATGTATGTATCAAATTCTTGGATCTCAACACTTTGTGGAATTTCTAGAGAGAAAACCAAACCTACCATAAAGGTTGGTCACATCAAAAGGTGAGTCAAAACCATAATTAGATTCAATGGGTGTATATGATAATTTTATGATATAATTATGTTCTAATACATGTATATATGATTGAATTGTTACATGTTACATGAGAATACAAGTCAAGTGAGAATGATTGAATTGTTACATGTTACATGGGAATACAAGCCAAGTGACAATCAAATGCTCTTAACGATTACTTGACATATCATTTGTGAATAAGCACTTGTACATGGAACTAAAAGGATGTTATGACCAACTTGTCAAACACTTACAAATCACGTGAAAGATTGACCAATAGGTCCCATTGGCACTTGTTATTAATCACGTGGAAGATGGACCAATAGGACCCATTGGCACATGTTATTGATGAAATGATTCACTTGTTATATGTTGGCCAGCAAAATCAAATGTTACTTAAATCACATGAAATCCCGGGAGCAGTATTTTCCTTGCATGGTCATGACAAAAAATCAATCTATTGCATAGTCAATGGATATACTTGTAATGCATCCTGATGATAATTGATTGTTGGTTGTGACCTAAAAATCTGATTATTATTTTTATTCATTGAGTCATGATTCACCAAATCGCAAATATTTTTCAGATACTGAAGAATAGAGATTGGACACTTTGGTGCTTAAAGATTTGCATTGAGACACTTAGACCACAAGTTGTCGGCTGAATTCCAACTCTCTCTCTCATCATGTCATGGCATTAGTCAACATATATGTACATGAAAATACATGTTGGATTGTGTGTGAAGGTTGGATAAAACCTTTATGCATATGTATTTTGGACCTAAATACAATGAGCTTTGTAAATGAAAATGGTTGTTACAATTGGCATGCTACTGACTTTGGAGTTCATGTCGTTTTCTTATTCCTTTCCCTTTCCAAACACCACTTATGTGAGTTTTCTTAACTTTTCTTCATTTATGATATTGCCTCCATTGTTTTTTATTTTTTTGATCTTATAGTACTTTAATGTAGATTCTTTGGGTCTAGGTCGAGCATCTGATAGATCTTATTGTTACTTTAAAGAGGATTTACACTCACCAAGCTATAGGTAAGAATGATTAGTTAATGTATGCTCATTCGTGTGTATTTGTGAGTGACTTTGCCCTAAACATCATGGTCCTTTATTTCTAATGCATTCAGCCAAGGCAAGTCTAATAACATTCCATTACAACTTCAAGGACTAATTATAAAAGGAAGGCTAAAGAAGTTTAAGATGCACTTGGAGCTTTTATATAAGGAAAGATATGGAAAGAATTGGTCCAAACAGACCAAGGATCTCTTGAAGCCCAAATGTTAAAGATCCATGCCAAATTTGCTTAGTTGGCATTAGTTCGCATTATCTTCCTATTGCCATAAGGAATTCTCCTCATTGGTTAAATATCATATTGCTTTTAGTTAGTATTTTTTAGTTTGTTATTTATTTATGTAAGGAACCTTGAAATAAGGTGTTCTAATAATAGAATTTAGTTAGGCCAAATCATGGCAACCAATAGAATTATTTTACTTTTAGTCTTTATATGAGAGTGAGATTAGTTCTCCTAATAGGTTTAGGAGTTGTAAATTCGGCCATAACATGTAAGGCTAAATTAGAAAGGTTTTTTTAGGATTTTCTTAACATTTATAAAGCATATTTAAGCCCCTATATGGTTACTAATAGAAAAACAAATGATTTTCACTTAAACTTTAGGAGATTGATTCTCTTTTTGAGTTCTTGAGTGGACTTGGCGAGATTGTTGAGTGAGATTGATAATTTCATAAAATTAGTTTGATCTAGATTTTGAATTACTTGTTTAATTTAGGATTGAGATTAACACAACTTCTATCATATATTTCAGGTTACTAGAAACAAGTTTTTTAGATATCTAGTTTAGATTTAAGGATTTATCTTCTTCTTGATCTTTAAATTATACTTAGGACTTGTGTGCATCAAACAGGTCAGAAGCTGATTCCACCTCATTTGTATCAGATTGGTATTAGAGCCAAGGTTATTCAAGATCAAAAGGTACTATTCTTGCTTTGTTCTTCATTGTTTGCTGGTGTTCATATGATTAAAACATTCAAATCACATTATGCCTCTTCTTCTTATTGTTGCGGTTCCATTAATTTTTTTTATGTTCCATTCTATTTATTTTTCTTTTATGAAATTCATTTGTCTCATAATATTTTATTATTATTTTGTGTTAGAATTATATTCTTGTTAGTTTCCATTAAGAAAATCACAAAAAAAAAATCTAAATTGCAAATTAGCACTCCATCATTGTCAATTCAATTTCATCTTGTTCCATTTTGTTACATTCTATTTTCTTTGATTTCTATCATTAAATTAGTGTGTTTCGTCATCCAAAAATGGGCTTACATCATTAGAATCTAATTGGAATAGATTACTTTTCAAAATTTCCTTAAAACAATAAAATTGTGAATTGAGCAATTATAGCACCAATTTTGTTCTACTTGTTTGATTCAATTCCAATCTATCCATTTTCACTTTCAATCATTCTATTAGCTTGATTTATCATCCCATATCAAATTTCATCAAAAAATTTCGTAAGAATCTCATACTTTTGCAAATTTTCCTTAAATAAAGGAACTTTGCAAAATAAGTTTATTTCCTTGTTCTAGTTGGATTTCTTTGTTTCTTTCAATTCAAATTCATTTTTCTTTATGGATTAACCTTTCTTATGTCCCCAATTGCATATTTGAAGTGTTTAATTCAAGAAATTCCTTCAAATTTGAAAGTTTGTCAAATTTTATATAAATTAAGAAAACTAGATTTTTAGCTTGTTTTTTCAATTTCTTCATTGTTTCTGATCGTAATTCATTCTTTTTTGTGTCTAATCACTTTATTAGTGTTCTAAAAGTGTATAGGGCTAAACCACATCATTCAAATTTGAAGGAAAGGTGAAATTATGAATTTTTCCCTAATCATACTCCATTCAGCTTCTACTTGATTTTGCATGGTTTTTGAGTTATTCTTTGTAATTCTTTCAATTTCAATTATGTTTTAAGCTTTCAAGGTAAAAAAAAAAAGAACATAAAGAAAATATTAAAAAAATGTCAGAAAAAGAAAAGAAAAGTAAAAAAAAAAAGAAATAAAGGAAGCTATAATTTTGCATAAGAACTTATTTGCACCAAAAGAAGTTGATTTCAATTCTCTGATTTGTATTCAACCTAGGCTTGATTTTCCATCAATTTTGACTTAAAACACCACATTGCAACTTTACTTACCTTTAAATTCTTAAATTTTGATTAGGTCTTTAGTTATTTGTTTGCTTACAACCAGATTGTGTTATTTTCAATTCCTTATTATCTATGTGTTTAGGTTTGGCTTATGCTTGTTTTATGTTCAGTTTGAGCTTGTCTTAACATAAAGTAACTTAGTCTTTAAAGACCTTAGAGAAAAGAATATTGAGTGGTAAAATGCAATAGTATGTGAGCTTACAAGAAGGTAAAAGCATTATTGTGTGAAACACGAGAGGAGTGTCATCTGTTTGAGTGTAAACATATGAGGGAGTTTTGTGAGGATTCTATTTGTTTTCTTGCTTCTTCTTATACAATGATAGGTTTGGAAGAGAAAAAAATGGATGAATTTACATGCTCTATGAAAGGCATGTTAGATCAACTGAAACAGTTGATAAATAGTCTTTCAAATTTGAACTATAAGTTTAGTTGAGCTTGCAATAACAACTACATGCTAAAAATGACAAAATTTTATGGAAAAAGTGGTCCTTAAGAGTACTTAGGATGGGAAAAGCAAGCAGAGATCGTTTTTGAATACCATAACTTTTTTGAGGAAAATAGGATAACAGCCGTTATTGTTAGCTTTGAAGATGATGTCTTATTATGGTGGGAACAATTATCATATGCTAGAGAGTATTATGGGCAAAATCCTATCTCTACATGGCAATGGATAAAAAGAAGATTGCAAAAAAGGTATGCCTTAAATTCCTATAAAGAATTATTTCCAAAGCTACACAAACTTCTGAGGCTACCATTGATGATGAAATTATTGCTTCTAAAGGTACAATAGACATTCAAACTTCTTCTTTACATGATGATACAAGTATTAAAAGCCAAGATTTTGAACGTGATTGTATAAATAATGAGACTATAATTATATTAGAAAACAGTGATTGTACTAGTTTACATAATGATAAGACATCAACTTTGAAAGTTTCTTCCAATGTTCAAATTGTAAATCTCATACATGATGATATACTTATTGATGAGCTAAAAGAAAAAGAAATAACAAGAGAGAGAGAATGCATGCACACAAAAGAAAAATAATTAATTGCATGATAAAAGGAGAGTTATATGAAAACAATAGAGAGGTGTGAGCCTAGAGTGGTAAAAGAAGAGCTTAGAGAGGATGCACCAAACCTAAAAGATGTGCATGCAAAAGGAGAGGGTGAGAAAGATAAAAATCTTTATGAAAAAAAGAGTGATGAGAGCTATTCTTCCAAAGAGCCTACAACCATATTTTTATTCAAAGGTATGTATTACACTGCTAACAAAATTTATAATATTTTGTATGGTGCTTTTATGTCTCTTTTGCAAGCTTATGAAGAATGGTTTACAATAGAGATACCAAGAAAGCAAGACGACCTAACTCTTAATTCTTGTGATAATGGTATTATAATGATGAGTGAGGTTACAAATTTGTGTAAAAGGGAGTTTTCTTCCTTTTGTTTGGACAATTGTACATGTTTTATTTGCTATAGGCATAATGCTTCTTCTTTTAGTCATAGTTTTTGTGTTACTAGGTTTTCTTTTAGTGATGAATGTTTGTTTTGTTCTTTGAACTATTGTTCTTATGTTTCTTCTTCTTTAAAATGTTTAACTTTTAATAAATATTTTTCCTTTTGTTTTAGATGTGATTTTTGCAATGGTAATTCTTTTAATTATTGCCAAAATGTTTTATCTTCTTCTTTAAGTGAAAAACATTTCCTTTCTCCTTCTTCTTCTTCTTCTTCTTATTTTAATGTTTCTAAATCATTGATTTATGATTCTTCTTACTTTAGCCATCGGTTAGGAAGAAAGTTTTTTGTTAATTTCAAGGTTTCTTTTGTTTCTAGTTGGTTTTTGAATTTTAATTCATGTTTTTTGAGTTATAGTTCTATTTTAAAACTTAGATTTTCTCTATCTAGTGTTTTTGTTAAAAAGAAATTTGATAACTTAATGTTTCTTCATACTAGATGGAGGACATCTTTAAGTGCTTCTTTTTGTTTTCTTCATCTTATTTTGCATTCTTTTACTCTTTCTTTGGTGTCTTATAATCTTGTTTTATGTTTCATGAGATTAGTCTTTGATTCGGGTGGAAAGACTTATTATTTATAAGGTAAGATTCACTTAGGATTATTAGTTATTATTAGACATATGTGTGGCTTTTTTTTTTTTTTTTGTGCTTTCTTGTAAGTTTATATTCGAGGATGAATCCTCTTAAGGAAGGAGGGAATGATGCATTCCACCAAGGGCAAGCCCAATAAGGTTCCATTACAACTTTAAGGCATAATTACAAGAAGAAGGTTAAAAAAGTTAAAGATGCACTTAGATCTTTTATACAAGGAAAGATATGGAAGGAATTAGCCCAAATAGAACAAGGATTGCTTGAAGCCCAAATGTTAAAGATCCATGCAAAATTTATTTAGTTGGTATTAGTTAGTATTGTCTTCCTATTGCCATAAGGAATTCTCCTCATTAGCTAAATATCATGTTGCTTTTCGTTAGGATTCTTTAGTTAGTTATTTATTTATATAAGGAAAATTAAAATAAGGTGTTTAAATACTAGGACTTAGCTAGGCTAGATCATGGTAACCAATAAGATTATTTGCTTTTAGTCTTTATGTGAGAGTGAGATTATTTCTCCTAATAGGTTTAGGAGTTGTAATTCAACCAAAACATATAAGGCTGAATTAGAGAGAGGTTTTTAGGATTTTCTTAACATTTATGAAGGGTATTCAAACCCCTATATAGTTACTAATAGAAAAACAAATGATTTTTGCTTAAACGTTGTGTGATTGATTATTTTCTTAAGTTCTTTAGTGGACTTGGTGAGATTGTTGAGTGAGCTTGATAATTTCACAAAATTAGTTTAATTTAGGTTTTGAATTACTTGGTTAATTTATGATTGAGATTAACACAACTTAAATCATATATTCTTGGTTGCTAGAAACAAGTTTTCTAGAGACCTAATTTAGATTTAAGGATTTATCTTCTTCTTGATATTTTAATTATACTTGGGACTTGTTTTCATTAAATAGGTCAAAAGCTAATTCCACCTCATTTGCATCAGTTTCTTTTTTTGTCTTAGATCTACCAGAAGGATCAAAAATTGAGAGAGGTTCTTACTGAGCTCACCTAAAATTTAGTTCACATAGAGGATCCTATTATGGTGGATGCCTTATAGGTGGAGTCTCTTAAGGAGAAGGAGTGGGAGGCCATTGCTTGTCACCCTGCTATTTATTATTGTTACTCTACTTTTGCAGTAGTTGTATGAACATTTTGTATATTATAAATGGTACTTTATCATTATTTTCCCCTTTATTCTCTTGTTATTTTAGATATTTAGGACTTAGAATCCCAATTTTACTATCTACATATTTATTCATTTATTTATGATAGCTAAAATTTTTCTTCCATTCATCATGCAATTGTTCTAACGATGTGACTCCATTTTTTATTTGCTTATTTGTCCCCTCTCCTTATAATTGCTTTCTTGAATTCTACCTTTGTGAAGTATGGAAAATAACTTTGATGCTACCTCTCCTTTCTGGATTATTTGTATAAACCAGTAAGTTGTCTATATAGATAATTGCACTATTTATGGCTATCTTGCACTATTTACCCTCTACCTCTGTTTATCTTTTTCTTTCTTAATTTTTATGCTCACAATAGTCATTTTTTACCTTTAAACCATGGCTAAATAATTTTTAAAGACGTTATATGCTTTAGATTAGTATATTCTTTCTTAGTTAGATTTTAAGGCTCTTCATTATCTCTCATTTATCAAGCTTAATTAAGAGTTTCTTCGTGCAACTTGTGATTTTTGAAACATATCTATTTGCTATTTTCACTTTGGAGACATAGAGGTCTGTCCATTATTTGAAGAGTTTGACACTATTTTGGATAATCATATTTTGGGCTTTAATAGGATCATGCTTTTCAGCTTGAATTACTACACATTCACAAGATGATGGAGATTCATGATTTGCCTTATGATGAGGCACTTTTATACACTTTGGGCAAAGAGAAGGTGTTGCTTTCTCTCTCATATTCTCCTCATATCTTCATAAGAGTGACTTTAGAGCTACTCAGACTCATCAACAGTTTTGATAGGTGAGTATTGCTTCATTAAGATATGGTAAGATTGACTTTTAGGTTCTTCAACTCATAAAGAAGATTGAGTTAGGTAAGACTTTAACACTAGTAATTTTGAGTGAAACTTTAAAGTGTTTAGACAAATTTGCCCTTAGAGTCAGCTAGTCTTTCTCGGGAGTCTTTTGCTTCTCCAAGTGTTCTCTCCTTACAACCTTTTTATTTTTGTTCATTTTTCTTTTCTTTTTTATTATTTTTATTTTCACGTAACTTTTGCCTGGATTGCCTTTGTAGGTTTTTAATATAGTAGGTGGCTCAATTTTACTTAGGCATCCCTTTTGGGTTTTTTTTTTTAACCTATTGAGCTTTCTTTTTATTCTTTTTCTTTCTTTTTCTCTACTCTCTCTTTGTCTCTCCCTCTCTCTCTCTCTCTCTCTCTCTTAAGATTTTGTTGCATGAGAGGCTAAGTTTGCTAGAGGTTCCTCTTGTGAAGTGAGGTGATACTTCCCACAACACCATTCAAATCATTTCCTACCGAGACCTACGTCTTCTATGGACTAGTGGATTGAGTAGTTATCCCACATATCTGATCATGACATTCACCGGACATGCTTATGATAAAGATTGATTGAGATCACCTTATGAACCTATAGAAGGTGTATGATCATATTTGTCTTGACATCTGACACTTTTTATGATCCTTCATGTTTTGCCACAAGTGTAAAGCTTCTCATAATGTAGTGGGTTTCCTTTCTCTCTTTGTAGAGGGGTCGCTCACCTAGTGCTTCCTACATAAGGTGGATACCACCTGGATTGACTGTAAATTTATCACTTTCCTACTATCAAGGCTTCTATCTCTAATGATACTGATCTCACAGCTTAGTTATGTGATGCATAGAGGCATAAGATATTAGGACTTTAGAGAAATCAAGGAAACAATTCTTCCATAAGGAGAAAATTTTGTATTACATTTAGCTCAAAGGCATGTTTGACAAATGTTGCTTACATTATGATAATATATTCCCTTTAGTGCAATGCTTGCCATGAATAATTTCATTTTGAATATTACACATTAAGTTTATGCTTGTTTTCCACTTTTAATAATAACACACTAAAATATCTAATTAATTTTGCTAATCTCAATGTGTTAACTCCTTTTTTGTCGTCTCTTATCACTTGTGGTTGCTTTATCATCCTTTTCTCACATGTTGCCTAACTTTATTGTCAAATTCCTCTGTTAGTTGATCATTTTCTCTCCCCTTTTATTCCTATTATTAAATTCCCTTTTTTATTTTCTCTTTTTTTCACTTTTTTTTCATTTCTTCTTTTCTTTTATCATAACTTGTGCCTAAACCACCCTTTCGGGTTTTAAGCTTCATGAGCTTATTTATTTTTCCTCTTACATCATATATAATATTTTTTCAACATATCTAAAGTTATTAGCTTAGAGAACTTATTCTCATATAAGTTTGATAGCTTCACCCATTCTCTTATATTTACTTAATCACATATAAACCTTTACTAATTTGAGTTGAATTTTTCCATAGGATCAAAAGCCTAAGGTCATATTTCTTTTAATACAAATCTCTTACTTTTATTATGCCTAACTTAACCTTTTTTTTTTATTAAAGATCCATGTTATTCTTTTCTAATGGAGCTGTATGTGGTATAAGGCCTTCAACCTCTTTTAATCTAGCAATGCTAGTTGAGTGTACATATTCTTTATCCATTAGTACTCAAGAACCTTTAATTCAATTAATACTTAGAAAGGACTTCATTTTTATCTATACTGGTAATACTGCTTTCATCCTATATACGATAAAATAAGGTGATATTCCCATAGATGTCCTAGCAAAAGCACAATATCTACACAAAGCGAAAATTAGCTTTTTTTTTTTACCAATTTTATAGTCTTCTACCATTTTGGTTAGGATATTCTTAATGTTCTTATTTGTTACCTTTATAGCTCCATTTGCTTGTAGTTATAGGATGAGGACATGTGTTACACTATTCAATACTTCTTTAGAACTATCTTGGCCTTAGCCTAGAAATGCACACCATTATCTATTACAACATGATGTAGTACAAATAATATATGAGGTTCTTTTATAGAAACCAAACCATCTATTTTTTCCCCAGCTTCCCAAAGGACTCACCTTCCACCCAGTTCAAAAAGTAGTTAGTTGCCATTATAATATATCTATGGTGCCTAACAGATATTGGCTTCAATTTCTTAGTGACATTAATACTTTATGTAATAAATAGCCAATGGAAAGTCAAGTTCTACAATTCTACTAATGGCAAGTGTTTAACACTTTCATCTATCTGACATTTATGACAACCTCTCATAATCTTAATGTATCCTACTATATAGTGGTCTAACAATACTCCATCCTCAAGATTTTTCTAACCAATGCTATCTCATTCATGTGCAAACCACAGTTCTGTGTGCACCTCTTTTATAACTTTATTGGTTTCTTCCTTTGTTAAATACCATAAAATGAATCCCATTTAACATTTGCTTGTACATTATGACCTTATAAATAATAAAATGTGACCCTAACCTTCTAATGGCATCTTTATCCTTCTTATATGACCCTTTAAGGCATACAAAATTTTAAGTGCCTTTGCACATCATAATACCATGGTCAATTATTTGCTGATACTTATAAAATCTCTTTGCCCATGTAGCATGGAATCTTTGATTTAAGTATGAGTAAGGGTTTCATCATTATTTTCCTTAGTCCATATAAAAATCAATATAGCTAAGGCCTCTACCATCATATTCTTTTCTTATAGAACATGATGATATATAACATGACAAAAAACAATCCTCTGAAAATTTTAAATATTCACCTTCATGTACTCTAAGTATCATTTCAATTGTTCCTCCTTCAACTCCCATTCCTTTTTTATCTAGGAGATAACTAATAGGGAATTTCTAAACACTTTTACTATCTTTATGTTCGTTGAAATCAATGACTACAACCTGAATATGCATGCCACATACTTTGCCATATTCTTAGTTATTAAAAATTCAAGCTTTTTGGCCATTGACAATAACTCTCTTTTGGGTGAAATGAGAATCACTCCAACTCCTACACAATTCTTATTTATAGCCCCTTAAAGTATATCTTCTAACCTAGAGGTAGTTCTTGCACGTTCTCCATAATTAGATGCTAGGCTAAGTACTTAATAACTTCTCTCCTCTTAATCACCTCTTTATCACATAGTGTCAGATTTAGTGAGTAGTATAAACCATTTTGCTAGCTTTCTAGCCAAGTATGTGTATACAAGTACTTAATTGGGTCAAACTTAAAGACTACCTCTATCAAATATGACTAAAAGTAATGTCGTAGCTTCTTAGTGGCCCAACCCATTGCCAAACATGTCTTCTTGATCTTATTATATTTCTCTTCATAGAGGACCAACTTCTTATTAAGATAATACACTACATGCTCACTTCCTCACCATCTTTTTATGCTAGCATTGCTCTTATAAACTTGTCTTCTACCATTAAATAAAGAATCAATGGCTTCCTAACTTTGGTGGTCTTAACATTAGAAGGTGGGATAAGTATTTATTTATCTTTTAAAATTTTACTGACATTTTTTATTCCATACTATTAGTTAGTCTTTCCTTAGAGGCTTAGAGATTGGTTTACAAATTAGAGTGAGTCTCATGATAAACCTATTGATATACTGGATACGTTCCAAGAAGTCCAAACTTTCTTCTCCATCTTAGGTGCTAGTATGTCTTGGATGGCTTTGACTTTGTCCAAGTCTACCTCAATCCTCTATTGATTCGCCACAAGGCCTGATAACTTCCCTATGGTGACTCCAAACACTTCTTTGAATTTAGCCTAAGAATATACTGATCCACCCTTTGCAAAAACTTTTCAAATGCCTCAAAGTTTCCTTCATAAGTCTTCATAATTACGATCATATCTTCGACATATACTTCCACTTCCTTATGTGTCAAACCATGGAACAGTTCACTCGCTAATAGCTGGTATGTTGCCTCAACATTCTTTAGCCTAAATGGTGCCACACAATAATAATAAGTCCTCCATTTAGTAATGAATGTTGTCTTCACCTTGTCAATGATAGGCATAAGAATATGATTTTATCTCAAAAACCATCCATGAATAAGTATATAACATAGGTGGTAGCATTATCAATCAACACGTCAGTGTGAGGTAGCAGAAAGTCATCTTTAGGCAAGTCTTATTTTGCTCTCTATAGTTAATGCACATTCTTACCTATCCATCTATTTTAGATATTGATACTGTATTGGCTAACCACTATGGGTAGTCTACCACTTCTAAGAATTTGGCTCTTAACTACCTAGCTTCGTCTTCTTTCACTAAATGTGCCCATTTTGGCTACATTTGCATAACCTTTTGTTTCACCGGTCTCATGTATTGATAAGTGGAAATTCATTGCTTATAAATCCATTAATGAATCGTCCAACATATCCTAATAATTTGATGCAAAGACTTCATAGTACTTTTTTTAATAATTATCCAAATTTCCTCCTTTCTTTGAGTTTGAATTGCTCGAGCATTAAAAAATTTTGAAATTTTTTTATGTGCTAAGATTAAAAGTAGTGGCACACATAAAATTAATATTAAATATGCTCATGAAATTATGTACGTCATGCATAGTACCATCAGTAAGGACACACACAAGTAGGTAGACTTATTATTTATTGATTTGAATTTTGAAATGAATATATGATCATCCTCAAATAAACTCAAGATAAGGACATCTACAATATCATACGTAGAGGACTCTTCTAAAGTCATGTCAGCGGTCTCTTATCTGGAGCTACTCTTTGTCTTCTTCTTCTTCATCTCAGGTCGGAGTAGTCTATTCTTTAGTATGGTTAGGGACAGACTTCAAGCCATTGCAATTTGCTGCTCAATGCCTCCTTTAGCTACCTTTTCAATACTAGCCTTTGCCTTAATAAACCACTCTTATTTAATCTCGTCACTACCCAACTTGAACTTTAAGAAGCTTTCCCATAAAGCCATTCCTTCCAACTCATTATCCTTTGTCTCTGTCTCTTCTAATGGTTGCCTTTCAAGGTCCTCATCCTTTACCGCTTTAAAAGAGCTTTTAATTATTTCTTCAATGCTAGCCAAGGGTAATTCTCAATATCTTCCTTTTGTGATGCTCCCTGGCTTATTTGCTCCCCACTCTTGATAGTTGGGTGGCTTTTGTATAGTTGGTCCATTTAGCCCTTCTTCAATTGATTCATTAGCTTCCCACTCTTGATGGCCATGCAACTCTTACAAAAATAATCTCTTCATCTCTTTTTTAGGAGTTTCCTTCTTCTTCTCCTATGGTCAATTAGTCTATAAACCTAGCTTAATGAGCACATTTATCAACAAATTTGCTATAATTTTCATATTTATCCTATACTTGAATATGTAACAATTTAATATGTACACTTTTCATTGTATTTCAATTTTATCTGACTTCAAATGGAGTGTGCCATGTTGACATGTTGGGCTGAGGTGGCGCCCTAATGTGGCTCCACTTACTGAGGTGTGCAACCAAAAGAAGAAAACCTATTTAAACAGCAAAACGTTGTCATTTATAAACCCTTTCTTCCCTTTTTTAACCTAATTTGAAATTAAAAAGACCCTTATTTAAATCAACCTAATCTCAATGACAATATACAATGAAAACAAATAGTTCTCATTTTTATAATTATAAAATTATATTAATGAATGATAAGAAACAATAATATCATACTATTAATCATAATGGAGTATCATCAAATCATTTTATAATTTGAAATGTATAAAAAAAAGAGCAATATTTTTAGAATCAACTAGACCAGTCGATCATACTAGTAAAATTAAAAATCGACCAGTAGTTCATTTCAATTAAGTATTAAAAAATTGGTCACTTACAAAATCAATCAAAACCTAAAATTTGGTCAAAATTCGAAAATTTGTTCAAAACAAGAAAGTAGATCAAATTGATTCAATCTAAAATTACATTGTTTTGTAAAAAAATTAAAAATTTAAAAAAGTACACTATTTTACTCAAAATTTAAATTTTAAAAACCTTAAATTTTAATGGGAAGAAAGGTTATTTTAAAAAAAATTTTAATTTTGAATTAGGTTATAAATGGGAAGAAAAAGGTTTATAAATGACTTCATTTTGCTATTTAAGTAGGTTTTCTTCTTCTGGTTGCATGCCTGAGCAAGTAAAGCCATATCATCACGCCACATTAGTCTGCCACGTTAGCATAGCACACTCCATTTAAAGGTTGGATAAAATTTTAAAACAATGAAAAGTACATATAACAAGTTGTTAAATTTTAAAGTATAGGATAAATCTGAAAATTGGAGCAAAGTTGGTGATAAATGTGCTTATTAGGCCCATAGACCTTACGTGGCCCACATGGGGTCTTTTTCTTCTTCTTTTTCTTCTCGCCTAAAATATAAGGCTTTTTTTCTTCCTTTTTACTTTTTTGATTCTCCTCCTTAGATGTCTTATTGTTTGCACATATGTAGAGATTATCTTTTATAAGTCGTCAAAAGAGTTTTCCTTTTATGAGACTTTTTTTTTTCTTCTTCTTCTTCTATTGATTCTCCTTCTCTTATAAAGTACTCTAATAGAGGCCCTCAAGGATCTCTAACCTTAAGCTTATCTTTGCTCCTCAAATAACCTTGTCCAATTTTAATTAAATGAGCGAGAATATTTGAAAACTCAAAATTGTTCATGGCATTGTTGTCAGGCCCTTGTCCTAGAAGAAAATTAATTTTCTTCATAATACTTGCAACTTTGGGATCCATTCAATCATCAATAACTCCAATGACTTGAAACCCTATTAGGTGTTGTTCTACAATGCTCAACATTGACACCACTTCCCCCACTTAAGAGTAAATGGTGACCATTTCTCCTTAGTATGGGAACTTTACTTTTTAGTGTAGGATGGAGGGCACTCCTCTTAAAAGACAATACTAAGATTTTCCTAATAAGGAAAAGGTTATCGAGAAATCTAAGATCGTAAATTCCACCATAACCTTTATAACCCCAATCTTCACCATTGTCTTAAAAATTCTAATGGTTTATCTCCTATTATCATCATAGGCCTAAATAATACTCTTTGAGGTTTGTAAATCTACCACAGACATCCCAAACATGGTAATAGCTCAACAAAATATATTGATTCTAAACCCATCATCCATCATGACATATGGTGTGCGCTTTCTCTTTACCTCGGTTTGGGTGAATATTGCCATGTTATGATCCTTTCCCTTATGAGACAAATCCTCATCAGTAAAGACTATCTTCCTTTTATCTAGATTTCTTATTAAAGTTACGACTTGTATTAGGGATGCTTTCATAGAAATATATAGACTAGAAAAATCTTTAATCGTTTCTCTTTTATGCTCTTCATATGTGATCAATACTTTCCATATACTAACTTGGGTGGGCATCTATGAGCATTAGATTCTATGGCTTAGGATTCAAGCTCGATGATGAAAACTATTTTAATTATTGCCCCAAGATGTTAAAGCAGAATTGCAAAGGAAAAGAAACAAATGCCTTGAGAATCCTTGGATCACACCTTGCACCAAGCCCAAGCCCACCAAGACTAAAACCTAAACCTATTAGCCATTGTTTAAATGGTTGTACAACCATCTTACTTGGCTATACAACCATCTACTTGGCTCTATAACCAAGTAACAAACCCTAGCTAGCAGAATATTTTAGAATTCTATCCCATGTAAAACCCTAGTCTATATAACCAATATAGTGGGCTATTCAACCAACCTTTAAGATGTACAGTCCACATAAAAACCTTAATTATAGAACCTTCATGGCCCTTATCTACTGTAGGTTATGAATGAGGTCCAAATAGAGCCATTTGGTGCACCCCTTTCCCTCTATAAACACCTTAATGCTAGAAAGAAAAAGAGAGGAGAGGCTTAGAAAACCATAGTGTTACTTAGTTAAAATTGCTACTTTAAAACCCTAAGCACATAGAAACTAAACCCTAATTCATCCAACCTATGATTCAAGGTGTTCTCTAAGTCTTATGGCCTTCTTTTTTATACAAATTGATATATTTTTTTTAGGATTAATCATAATATAGTGCCTCTGAGGACAAGGACAACATCTAAACTAATCCAAGGGTTTATTATACCCTTTTCTTATTCTCCTTTTATTTTTTTTCTTTTCTTTTAAAAAAACCCAATTTTGGTAGACCTCTTGTGGTCTATATAGACTACTTAGAAGTTCAATTAGTCTGTACAATCCTATTTAACTAAGGATAGTTTACAAAACCTATCTTATTCTCCATTCAAGTTTTTCTCTTTTTAGGGTTTCTAATATTAGGAGTTCAATTGACAAAAAAAGAGAGGTTTCATGACCTAAGATCCCTATTCAATCAAATAATGGGGCAATGACTAAGTGTGAGTGTGTTTTATGATTTTTAAGCATTGAATCTTTCCTTTCCCCTTCACTTAATGCTTAAATATGATATATACTTTCTATTTTAAAGGATCATTTTGGGTTATGACCAAGTGAGGAATTCTTCACTCCTTTGACCTTAAGAGCTTCATTATAGTTATTATTGTTTTGAGTTGTGTTTGTGCCCTCATCATTCACACAATAGGAAGATACGATTAAAATTCTAGCTCATTCACTTCTTTCTCTATATTTTGGTTGACTATATGACTAGAGTTAGGGAAGAAAGATCCACACTTAATGACTCCTCCGTTAGACTGTGTTTTAGTTTTGCATTTTATACACACTTTGGTGATAAAATGTTTTTTTTTTCTAACTAACATCTTAACCCCCATCATGGTTAGTGGTGTTTGTGGATGCTTAGCTCTTTAAAAGCAATGTGGAGGAGGGTTGAAAGACCCTAGGATACCATTTATTCAACTTTACCTTAGGCCATTAACATCCTCTAAGATGCACTTACTTTTAATGTGTAATCTTCTATATGTTATGATTCATATGTTAATGTTATATTTCTCATCATTATTGCTCTTATATAATTCATGTGATGTTAGGATAATTGACTTTGGACATAGATTTTACTTTAGGTTTCCTTGACTTGGAGACTATGGGTAAGACCTCTCTTTTTATTTGGTTCCTTTTATGTGCCTTTTGATTCATTATTTCTCATGGTGGTCACTAATATGTGCATCTTTTATGCAGGTCATAGAAAGGAAAATTATGGGTCCCATAATGCTTGAATATATGTGATTATGGTCTTTTGATATGCATGACCCCCACATGATGTTGCATGTCCCCCCATCCTTGTTTATATGATTATGATGATTTGATGATGATATGATTGATTAGATGTAGTAAAAACATATTTAGGAGCATTAACCAAACTAATTGATAATAAGGCTAAAATGGTAAAAGTGAACCAAAGGTGCCTGAAGGTTAGCTTCTAATATCCAGGTGGTTTGAGGTGCATAACCTCTTCCCTAAATTGTACCTAATTTTTGAACCCGATCATTGATGGGGTGAAGACGAATTGAGCTTTCTAAATGACTTAGGTTGGTTTAGATTCCACCCTCGCTCAGATTCTTGTCCAGATGAAAGTTGAGTGATGACTCCATATTCCCTTAGGGATGATACCAATGTATTGCCTATTCTTAGTACCTTGCTAACCACCAAATTGGAAAAGGGCTTCAAATTTGCGTGAGTCCTGAAGGAACCCTATAAGCATTAAACTTTAGGCTTTAAGATGAAAGCCTGGTGATGAAAATTAGTAAAATTATTTCACATAATGCAAAGCAAATTGTTGGACTAGGTTAGTCAAGCCTAAATCAAAATCTCATTTGATCTTGACAATATAAATTGAAAGGTCCTAATGTCAATTTCAAGTGTTGATTTTATAGATATTTAGCTAGGATCACTTTGAAATTTAAATGGAAGGCTTAATCTTAAAGATTCAAATTTGCATCTTAATTCATAGTCGATCGTTATCCTTTAAAATAGTTGAATGAATCTTACACAGATGATTTTGTGGTGTATATCGCATCCATGATCGTGACTATGACTTTTACATTCACTTGGGGGGAATGAAATCTTTAACTAGATTATGCTAGGTCTCCTAATGAATTGTTGGAAGATCAAATTTCACGGTAGTGAAATAATGGTTGTGACTGCTAATTTAGTGAAATAACTTCTCCATTTAAGTAGACAATTTTACGGTGAGCATCACATCTAAAGAGGAAAATAGAGACCACGATTTTCACTATTGCTCAAGAAATACAATGACTATATTTCTTGAAGAACCAATGGTTTTATGCCATGTTGACTAACTATTAGATATAAATAGGGTTATGTGAATCTCGTGACTGTGAATAAGGGTATCGACCGTAAATTTCATCTGACAAGCAATAAATACAGGATATGCCTACAATACTTTGGAGATTTGAAAATAGTTTTGTTTTTAACATCTCTTTGGTGGTTATAACCTATAAATACATCACCAAATGGATTTGAATGCAAGAGAATGACATTAATTATAACAAAACTCTTGCAAATTTATTTCACAGCCTTTAAGCTTTTAATTTCTTATAATTGTGTCATTGTTGTTTGGTGTGAACATTAAACGCCATTGGTTTTGGGTTTAAGAGTGAGCCTATGATAGAAAACTCTTATTGGGATTTAGAGTGAGCCTTATAAAACTCTTACATAGGTTAAGTGTTAGCCTTGTGAAACATTAGTGAGGTTTTATGTGAGATTTTGTAAAAACACAAGCTGTAAAGTTAGGTGTGAGCTTTAAAACACCATTAGAGATTAGTGAAACCCCAATTGGAATAATTGAGGAATGGGTTAGTTACCACTTGAACCACTATAAAACATTATGTGTTTTATTATTTTTTTATTCCTTATATTTCTTGCTTGACAAACCTTTCCCCTAAAATTTAAAATTTCCCACCAATTCAACCCCCTTTCTTGGTGCATAAGGGCCGACAAATTGTATCAGAGCCAAGTCTCAATCAAAACCTTAATTGAGTGAGAAAAAAACATGGCACAAGAAGGAATGTACACTCACTTTAAGCCTTACTTTGATGGAATCGACTATACTCATTGAAAGTATAGAATGAAGATCTATTTAGATAGTAATGTGATGAATATGGTGAACATTGTATCAAAAGAATGGAAGCCTCTAACCAAAGTGGTAGGTGATAGTGAAGTACTAATCCCAAGGGAAGAATGGGTGGAAGCATATAAAAAGTCAAATGGGAAGAACAATAGGGCAATGACCATTTTTCTTAGCTCCTTATCAAGGGAGGAGATTGGTAGAGTTAAACATTACTTAAACGCCTATGGAATATGGAAGGCATTAGAGAACTATCATGATGGCATTACATTGGTGAAATCAAGTAGGTTGAAAATATATGTGACAAAGTGGGAGCTCTTCATGATAAAAGACAATGAATGCATCATCGACTTAACAGATAGACTCCTTTCTATTGTTAGAAACATGAAATATGGTAAAATTCTCACCAACCATAAGGGAAACACTAAAATTCTTAAATCTTTTCCTCTTAAGAAATTTAAAGCTAGAGTTTGTAGCATATAAGAATCCAATCCAAATATTGGAAAGGTACAAATAGATGTCTTTATTGGCAAGCTACTCACTCATGAGCTGGCCTTAAAGAAAGATGATGAGATAATGAAAATGGGAGGGTAAAGAGGCAAAAATGAAAAGAATACTTTTTGCTCTTAAATCTATAACCAACAATAAGGAGGTTAAAGTTGCCTATAGTGAAACTAATTAAAGTGAGAAGGAGGAAGAGGAATTAGTTATGCTTACAAGGAGGACTAAGGAGCTCATAAAGAGAAGGAAAAATAAGAGGAACTTCGAAAGTGTATCTCTCAATTTTAAAGACAAGAAGAATGAAGTGACTTATTATGAATATGGAAAATAACATCACATCAAATTTGACTACCCAAGCTCAATAAGAAGAAAATGTAAGACAAGGAGAAGAAGAAGAGCTTCAAGGTTACATGGGATGATAGCTTAAGTGAAGAAGAAGAAGATGAAGAATTTGCTAACCTATATTTCATGGCTCAAGAGGGCTCTTCCATTGAGGTAAGTACTTCACATTCTCATCATGATTATGAGGACTTAGATGATGCCGATGATGAGCTTCTTAAAGCTTTAACTTTGAGATGTGAAAAATACAAATCTCAATTGAAAACTTACAAGAAAAAATGTTCATAACTTAAGGATGATTTTAAAAACTTAAATGGTCTTGTAAGTGACTTGAGGTTTTGTAATGAATAACTTAAAAAAATCCTTAGAAAATCTTTTTAAATCTTTATCCTATTTTGATTCACTGAGAAAAGAAAATGATTCTTTAAAAGGTAAAGTTATTGAGCTTAGGAATTCCATCTCAAGATTTCATGAAGGGAAAGAAGCTTTGGATACTCTAATTATGTCTCAAAGACCTCACTTAGTGAGATATGATTTAGGCTTTAATGGAGCCTCCTCATCTACATCTTTTCCTCCCACATTCATTAGAGTATCTATACCTTAAACTTTTAGCATTACGGTTATTGGGAGCATTAAGGTTATTAGGATGAAAAGTGCTCCTAACACTAGGTCACCTATGCCAAAGGGCAAAGGAAAGACTCCCAAAGGCTTAAGAGTTAAGTCCCAAAGAGCAAATTATGTGTACATCTATACCAAAAGGCATGATCAAAGGCACATACACAAAAACTTCTCTTTTACTCCTCAACACACATGCACTTGCATGTACTCTCAAAACTAAAGTGTGAGAAGGCTTCCACTCATACCAAGGTTGTACATAAGAGAAAAACTTATAAGTCTAAATTCCAATGTCACTATTACATGAGGTATAGACATATTAATATCTTTTGCTACATTAGGAAGGCACACCTCAAATTAGAGGACCTTTTTATGCCTAACTCCCAAGGACCCAAGTACACTTTACCTAAACAAAAGTAAATTATTTTTATGTTGCAAGATTGTTTAAAAACCCCCAAAGAAGATAATGATTAGCATGTGGATAGTAGGTACTTAAAGCACATGACTATAAATAAGAAGCTATTAATAGTTATTAAAGAAAAAGATGTCAATAATGTCACATTTTGAAATAATGCCAAGGGTAAGGTAGTTAGCATTGGAATTGTTGGTAAGAAAGGTTGCTCCCTTATTGATAATCTTCTTTTAGTTGAGGGATTAAAATGTAATTTATTGAGTGTAAGTCACTTATGTGATAAAGGTAAACCTTTAGCTATAGAGAATGTTGGGTTAACACCTTAGTGGATAGGAAGGTAGTCTTTAAGGGTGGAAGGAGAGGCAATACCTATTTAATTGACTTAGAAAATTTGTCAAACCCCTACTTTAAGTATCTTATCTCTATTAGCCATGAATATTGACTTTGGCATAGAAGACTTAGACATGCTAGCATGAAACTTCTATAAAGTTTATCAAAAGAAGAGCTAATAGAGGGTCTACTAAATCTTAAGTTCACAAAGGACAAGACATATGGACCTTGCCAAATGGGGAAGTAACATCAAGCTTCCTTCAAATAAAAAATTATTGTAAGTACTTATAGACCTCTTCAACTCATTCAAATAAACTTAATTGGACCCATTAAGAGTGCTAGCCTTGGTGGAAAGCATTATGCATTTGTCCTAGTTGATGACTACTTTAGATTCACTTAGGTATCTTTCTTGCTTATAAGAATGACACTTTTTATGCTTTCAAAAGTTTTGTTAAAAGAGTTTAAAATGAAAAAGGTTACTTCATTTCTTCTATTAGGAGTGACCACATAAAGGAATTTCAAAATGAACCTTTTAAAAAATTACTATTTGGAGAATGGGATTTCTCATAACTTTTCTACTCCCATAACACCATAACCAAAAGGTGTTATAGAAAGGAAAAATAAGACATTGTTAGAGATGGCTAGAATTATGAGTATTCCTTTCCAAATTACTTTTATTCTGAAGCCATCAATACTTCATCTTCTATTGTAAATTATGTATTCAAAAGTCCAATTCAAAACAAAACTTCTTATGAGCTATGAAATAGTAGAAAATATAAGCTTTCATATTTTAAAATTTGTTGGTTTAAATGCTACCTGCTCAATACCAAAGACAATTTTAGAAAATTTGCCTTCAAAATTGATAAGGGTATCTTTCTTGGCTATTTCACTACTAGCAAAGCCTATAGGGTATTTAACAAAAAGATTATGGTGGTTGAAGAGTCTATGAATCTAGTAAACTTGATAATGGGAAAGGTTTTCTTATTGATAATCTTGCAGGTGACATAGAGAAGTTAGAGCTTGATTCAACGTTAAAAGAAATCGTGATTGATCTTAAAGAAAATAAGTGATCACAAGAAGTTGAAAACCTCAACCATAATAAGAGGAAAACCAAGCTCAAGAACTACCCAAACCTCAACCATAATAAGAGGAAAACCAAGCTCAAGAACTACCCAAGGATTATAGATACTCTAAGAATCACCCAAGATATCTTATCATTGTCGAGACATCTAAGGGAGTAAGTACTAGATCTCAATTACATGTTTTAAATAATAATTTTGCATTTGTTTATTAAATTCAGTCAAAATCTCTTCATGAGGCTCTTGATGATGAGAAGTGGATGATTGTTATGTAAAAGGAACTCAACCAATTTGAGAGAAATAAAGTGTGGGAACTTGTTCCTATACCTAAGGAATATCTAATTATGGGATGTAAATTGGTGTTTAGGAATAAATTAGATGAGCAAGGTGTTGTTATAAGAAACAAAGCTAGATTAGTTGTAAAGGGTTACAACCAAGAGGCAGGCATAGATGATGACGAAACCTTTCCCCTAGTAGCAAGATTAAAGGCCATGAGGATTCTTTTAGCATTTGCATGTCATATGGATTTTAAGCTTCTTCAAATCGATGAAAAAAGTGCTTTTCTAAATGGTTTCATTGAGGAGGAAGTTTATGTTGAACAACTTTTGAGTTTTAAGTCTCATATTTCTCCAAATCAAGTTTTAAAATTAACTAAAATCTTACATGGTTTAAAATATGTTTCAAGTGCTTGACATGAAAAGCTTAGTTCATTTCTTTTACAAAATGATTTTGCAAAAGGCAAGGTTGATACTACTTTATTTGTGATAAGGCACAATAACGACACACTGATTGTGTAAATATATGTTAATGATATTATAATTTGTGCTATTAATGAATCTTTTTATGAAGAATTTGCTAAGTGTATGACTAGGGAGTTTGAGTTTAGTATAATGGGCGAGCTTAAGTTCTTCATTGGTCTTCAAATCAAGCAAACGAAAAAGGGCATCTTCATTAAACAAGTCAACTACATAAAAGGATCTACTCAAAAGGTTTAGCATGAATGGATGTAGAGTAGCAAAGACTCCAATGAGTGCAACTATCTAGCTAGACAAGGATGAATTGGGTAAGCTAATTGATGCAAAGAAGTACAAAGGTATGATTAGTTCTTTCCTCTATCTTATCGTATTTAAACCTAATATCATGTTTAGTGTTTAATTGTATGCTAGATTCGAATCTAACCATAAGGAATCTCTATGAATTCCATTAAAAGAATTATTAAGTATTTACATGGCACATAGCCTTTAGGACTTTGGTATTCTAAAAATTCATCTTTTAGTCTTCTTGGATATTTAGATGTGGATTATGCCAATAGTTTGATGTATAGGAAGAACACTTCTAGAACTTACCAATTCATAAGTGAATGTTTAGTCTTTTGGTTTATCAAGAAGCAAGTTTTGGTTACCTTATCCACTATTGAAGCAAAATATGTGGCAATGGGTTATTGTTGTACCCAAGTTCTTTAGATGAAACAACTAAAGGATTATGGCAAAGATGTTAATCACATTCTCATCACATGTTACAACAAAAGTGCAATAAATCTTTCTAATCAACCCATCTAATATTCAAGATGTATGCATATTGACATTAGACATCATTTTCTAAGAGACCATGTCTAAAATGTTAATGTAGTGTTAGAATTTATTGACACCAATAACCAATTTACAGATATTTTCATTAAATCCCTTAATGAAGAAATAATGAACTTTATCAAGAGGGAACTAGAGACGCTAGATGGAAGTTCCTTAAGGTGAAATTTGATCTTACTTTTTGCACTTCACTATGCTTATTAATATTACTTCATTTGTTTGATATGATTGGTGATTGCATGTTAATGTTTTGTGTTACATGTTGTAGATGTGTTAATTCATTACACAATTGTGCTTTCTAATGCCAAATTACTTAAATTAGTCATCATAATATCATGTTGATCACATCATGTTTGGGCCAATGTTTCATTTATGCTTTTTTAAAAATGCCTTGTAATTCGTGACTGAGATTCATAATTTGTGATCACTACTTATAAGTCCCCTTTAACATTTCAACTTTTGCCAATTCATTATCGCGATCTATGATAGGCACCATAAAAATTTTCAAATTTCAAATATGTAGACCATTAACTTCACTCTTTTCCAAGGAATTCTTGATCATTACTTAAATTTTTCATAAATCATAATCATGATAGGCATATAGCGACCACGATTTTCTGTAACAACTAGGCATTGATTAATTTGACAATCAAAGGGTGCATGTTCCTTATCTAATGCTTTTTTGACCATTTTATAACCATTTTCCTCATATTATCTACCTATTTAAGTCGCCTTCACACTTCTCTATTCCACTTTTATCAATTTCTTCCTTATACCTCTCATCTCATCCCTTTTCAAACTCTGACCTACATTCTCTCTTCTTCTACTCTCATGGCACCCAAGAAGTTCACTAGAGCAGAAAAAGGAAAAGGTGTTGCCCAACCTAAAGGTCCTCTTCCACTTTATCTCATGAAGGGAACTATAAAAGAAGAAAACAAAAGATATAAGGCTAATACCAAAAAGATCATCAGATCCAACAAGATACCTTCCTCCTTCATTCTTGAAACTCTAGGCATCAAGGGAGAAATTCAAGCATTTCTCTCCAACCTTAGCTGGAATGAATTCATTTTTCAGTAAGAATAAGGCTATGAAGAAATCATACAAAAATTCATATGCACGGTTACTGTTAGTAGAAGGGCAGAATCTAAGGCAAATGCATATAGTCTTGTCTTCAAAGCATTTAGAGATCCCTAACATTTGTGCTTAACTTTCTTCCTTTTTTAATTTCCAAATAGAAGATAATGTTTCTTTCATTATCTCTTCTATTGACATAATATATTTTAAGTTATGGTTTAAAATTTCAATAAAAACCAAACATGATTCCAAAACTTTAGTGGCCAAATACATTAAAACCTTAATCATTTGGCTCTTCCACAGGATCATTACCTTTTCCATCAATGCTAAGGATGATGGGAATGAAAAAGTTTCTCAAAAAGACCTAGCTTTCCTCTCATCCTCACCAAAAATACACCCATCCAAACTAGGAGATACCTTATGAATCAATTAATCCACATGAGCACTAAATGTAAGAGTCAATTTCTATTTCCCTTACCACGTCATATCCATCTATAGGTTTGAAGGGTTTTAAATGATAAGAATGAAAAATTTCTTACAAAAAAGGATCTTCCATCCTAAAACTTTCTTGATCTAACCCATTTGATCAATGCTAGGGCCATTCATCTTGATTCTTATTTGTATGCCTTGGGATCATATAAGGCAAAAAAATAAAAGACAACTCATGCCTATAAAAAAAAGAGGCTAGTGATTGAAGAAGTCCCCCAAGAGTCCATTCCATCTCCATAGCCCAAGGCAAAACTAATATCCAAGAATTTTTCCATCAATAAGAAACTTGATAAGGTTCTAAAAATGATCAAAGAAAGGTTCCTTCATCTCTCTTACCTTTATAATGACTTGGTTGACCTTCAAGAAAAGGTTAGTGATACTTCATGTCATCTTATTGACTTTGAAGAATGGGAAGACATTAAAGAAGAAGAAGGAAACTAGAAAGAAGAAGGAGAGGAAGCCCAAGGAGGAGGAGATGAAGAATTTGTTAAAGATAGTGATGATGATGCTTATGATATCTCTCCTACCTTCTAGTTTTCCTTAAGCTTTATTTCTTATTTTCACTTTTTCTATTTGTGTGATCAAACACATTTATATGTTTATTTATGTTATGGATTTCTTTTAATAATAAAAGTTTGAACTATGTTCTTTCTATGATTGATCAATGCACATTAGATTTGATGAGTGATGTTCCTTATTATTATTATGGTACTCTTAGTGCTTGTCATTGCACTTAATTCTCTCTTTTGATCTTAACAAATAAGGAGAGCTTGCATTTCATTAGTTGGGGGTAGTATATTTTAAGGGGGAGCATTTATGGTTTCAATTTAACCAATTGTAAATTATATCTATGTAGAATACACTTATACATTCTTTATCCTTTGCAAATTCAATCTAAGTTGTCAAAACAAAACAAAAGGGGAGATTGTTAGACTAGGTTAGTTAAGAATAAGTTAAACTCTTTTTTGATCTTAACAATATAGATTAAAAAGTTATAATGTCAATTTCAAGTGTTGATCTTGTAGATATTTAGTTAGGATCACTTTGGAATTTGAATGAAGGCCTTAATCTCAAATATTGAAATTTGCATCCTAATTCATGGTCATGAAGCAAAAGCTCGTGACTACTATTATCCAAAAGAGTTGAATAAATCTTATATAGACGATTTTGAGGTGCATGTCACGTTCATAGTTGTGATTGCAATTTTGCATTCATTTGAAGGGAATCAAATCTTTAACTAGATTATGTCAAGTGTCTTAAAGAACCATTTGAAGATCAAATTTCATGGCAACAAAATAATGGCAGTGACCACTAATTTTATCAATAAACTTGTAACATCCTCAACCCAAATCATATGTATTTTAATTATGTTATATTTGAATATATGCATTGGATAAATAATTGTTTAGACATGCGAATTGGAGAAACACGATGATGACACTTGCACCATTACATTTGGGACACTTGAACATATATGTAATGTTTGTATGGTTGCATGGAAAATTATCTTATGTTGTGTGCATGTTATAGTATCATAAATAATGGTATTTTAGAGCTTGTTTAAAAGTATAAGGAGCTTCTATGGATTAAGAGATGGATGAAGGTATTTAACGAATGAATAAGAGGGATTAAAAGAAGAAAAGTGAACTTCCAACTAATAGAAATGAAACACCATGATTTTGTCTTATTGTAATAGGCTTACAAGTGTAATTTTTAACCCTTTAGATTAGAATTGAGGGGTTAGACGTGAGGTACAGTAGAAGAAAGAGAGAATTAAGGAATAAAGAAAGAAAGAAAGAAGAAGAAGAAGAAGAGGAAGAAGAGTGAGTTGCCTAAGAAAGAATCCTAAGGTTTTCTAATTCTGGAACATTAGGTAAGTTAATTTATCTTCTTTTAACATGAAATTAATCCCTTATTACATGTTAATCATGCATGGTTAGTGAGAATTATGGAGTATTTGAGATAGTACTCTTGGATGGAAGTTGAAATTCAAGAGAACAATAGATGATTGTGTTGATTTTGCTGTTAGAGCATAATTTTGTACCGATGATTTCATAACACTAGAAGAGGAATTAGGAAAGTGAAAAATATGAAAGTTGGAGATTGATGTCTCATATAAATGAATATGAAGTAGTTTTTCTTGATTTGGTGTGTGTGAGGAGATATGGCTCCTTCATTAGGGCTGGTTCACAACCAACCGAAATGACCTCAGTCATTCTATTTTCTTATAATTTGATGCCCTTGTG
The DNA here is from genome assembly GCA_949677035.1 of Omphalea diandra. Classification (NCBI taxonomy): domain Eukaryota; kingdom Viridiplantae; phylum Streptophyta; class Magnoliopsida; order Malpighiales; family Euphorbiaceae; genus Omphalea; species Omphalea diandra. Next base: position 27,124 of record CATIWR010254320.1, on the reverse strand, counting down.
TTTTGATTTTGACAAAGTCAAACATGAAAATTGTAGCTTTATATCCCATGTAAATACCTGTAAATAAGTTTTGATTGATTTGTTGTGTGGAAAGAGATATGGCTCATTGATTGGGACTGACCCTGTACTCGAATGAAACCTCACATTTCTTTTAATTCTATTTTCCAAGATTTGATGGCCATAGATCAGAATTTGATGATGATCTAAACTTGAAAGTTGTATATTTATGTTTGATATACATTATTGTGAAATATTTTTTCCAAATCCAACATGGTTGTTGAGATATTATCCCTTCATCTTGACTGTTTGTCAACATGTTACAAACCTGCTCACCCTAAGATTTTTTTCTTTGTTTTGGTGACTTTATAGACTGAATTAGATAATGAGTAAAACATGAAAAATGTTACTTTATATGTTTGGTAACTGATGGTAAATTATTATTACAACTGGATTTGTACAAATTGAGACAAATCCAAGAATATAAGACCTACTCAGACTGAGATGACATTGCAATAGGGTAAAATTAAAAAACTCACCACATTTTATATGTGCCTAATATTGGCTTAAAATTTGAATATGTTGTATCATTATGTGTTCAGTTTGTTTGAAAAAATAATCAAGTAATTTGGATGAGTATATCTGGAGTTATTGCTGTGAGAGTATAGCAAGCTTAGGCTACCATATAAGGAAAATATGCATAAACACTATGTCCACTTGAAATAATCATGCCATAATTGCATAACAAGATGAAAATCTTACTTTATCATCATGGATTGACTTGGTGCATTGAAATTAGTCATCGAGGCATTGAAGATAATAATGGAAATAAGCCAGGACAGTCTACGGCTTAATAAGCTTGAAAGAGGTAAGTAAATAGCTAATGGTACTATACGTGTGATTGGTTAAATGCCATGAACATATACTCAATGGAATGAAATGTTGTTTAATGTGATGATATTGAGAAATACATTGATGAAAATATTGTTATACTCTTGATTTATTTATTTTCAGGAAACATTGATGAATTATAACTTGGGAGTGAGAGTATGTGGTTATATGAGCTGCCAAAGTTATGGGTGTTATTAGGCATTATATTGCTGAAATTTTGGTGGATTTATAGTTGATTTGTTAAAAGAATAATACTTAATGTTATTGGCAAGTAAAAATATTCATAACTTGTGTGGCAATGATATATAATAGCATGTGTGGCAATGATATCTATAACCTGTGTGGCAATAAAATATAACAACCTGTGTGACAATAACATTAGGTAGCCTGTGTGGCAATAAAATATAATAACCTATGTGGCAATCACATTCGATAGCCTCTGTGGCAATAAAATGTAACAGTCTGTGTGGCAATAACATTCGATAGCCTGTGTGGCAATGATATCTATAGCTTGTGTAGCAATAAAATAACAACATGTGTGGCAATAACATTGGATAGCTTGTATGACAATGATATCTATAACCTGTGTGGTAAGTATAACAACCTGTGTGGCAATAACATTTGATAGCCTGTGTGACAATGATATCTATAGCTTGTGTGGCAACAATATTTATAGCTTATGTGACAACCAAAAATGAAAGCCTTTGTGACAGTGATATTGATAGCCTATGTGGCATTTAAGAGTAAAAACTCTTTATTCCGTGCATGGATATGATGATGAGTTATTAATATTTAAATGTTTATTATGTTATTTGAGATTGAAGTATCATTATGCATTTACTTACTGAGTATGCAAGCTCACTCTTTCGCATTAAATTTTATTTCAAGAAGAGTAGACTAAAGATTGCGTCCAGTTACATTTTGAAGTTGTTGTCTAGCAGTCTAATAGACTTTGGGCCAGTATACAGTCTATTAGTATTTTAGTTTGCTTAGTCATGTATACTTTGTTGTACATAGTTACTATGTTATGAATAAGAGATATAGTGTAAGAAAAAAAATTGAAATCAGGTCTTTAATGACAATGGATAGACTGAGAGAATTTTAATGATTAGTAAATGGGATGTCACAAAACTTCTCTGTTTAAGCAAATGATTTCCCAGTGAGCATCGCGTCTAAAGAGGAAAATAGAGATTGTGATTTTCATTATTGCTCAAGAAACACGATGACTATTTTTCTTAAAGCACTAATGGTTTTGTGCCATGTGGATTAGCCATTAGATACAAATAGGGTTATGTGAATCTCGTGACCACGAATGAGGGTCTTGACCATGAATTTCATTTGACAAGCAATAAACGCAACATTTGCCTAGCAAACTTTAGAGATTTTGAATTCGAGATTTGGAAATAATTTTATTTGTAATATCTTTTTGGTGGTTGTAGCCTATAAATACACCACTAAATAGACTTGAATGCAAGAGAATGACATTTATTATAGCAAAACTCTTGGAAATTTATTTCTTAACCTTTAAACTTTCAATTTCTTGTAATTATGTTATTGTTGTTTGGTGTGAACATTAAACACCATTGGGTTTGAGTTTAAAAGTGAGCCTTTGTGATAGAAAACTCTTATTGGTGTTTAGAGTGCGCCTTAGAAAACTCTTATGTAGATTGAGTGTTAGCCTTGTGAAACACTAGTAAGGTTGTGCGTGAGCCAAAATTAGATGTGAGCTTTAAAATACTCAATTAGAAGAATTAGGAAGTGGATGTAGGGTTGGTTAATACCTGAAGCACTATAAAACTTTGTGTTCTATTCTTCTTTTATTCCATATATTTATTGTTTAACAAACCTTCCCTCTAAAATTTAAAACTTTCATTAATTCAATTCCCCTTCTTGGTGTATAAAGGCTAATACGAATTATAGGAAGGAGAAAAACTTAGCCTTAGGAAACTTTGGAAAAGTCATAAGACTAATCCCTAAGACCACTCCCAAGATCAAACTCAAGGCTTCCAACCCTGTTTAGTGGGATGTACATCCCACTAAACTAGGAAATAGAGCCTACCAAACAAGAATGTACATTAGGTATATAATGTTACCCTACTCTCTTCAATGTAAATTCCCATTTAAAAGTTTGTATATTCCCCTCTCCTACCATGTAAAGAGCTTTTTATTCCTTTTGCAGATATTCATATGCATCCTTTACTTTTCGTGTTAAAGAGATTCGTTACTTACTTATACACCTTCCTCGAGCATTGTAAAAAGTTCTCTTTTGTATTTCATTCTACCTTATAGATTAAATGCATGAGTGTTCTTTTGAAACTTTGACCCTTCTTAGTCTAAGGTGACCATCACATATTTTTTATCCTATGATGATAGAAGAATATGACCCACTTAGGAAAGAGCCTCTAGACATCATGTGTGGGAGAAATAAGGTTAGAAGGATCATTTGGAATAATGTGTGCATTTTATACATGCATGCATTATTTATCTCACTTATGCATCATATTAATAACCCTTGTTATGCAGCCAACATAGTTCTATTTGAACCCTGCATAGGTCTTTTAATACATGATATCATAATCTGGCTAGGACTATTAGAGGAAGTTGGAAGGAACTAATAGAGGCTTTGAGAAACACTATGCTTGCAACTTTGCACTATAGGTTACCTTGCAAGATTTGAAGTCATTAAAGCAAAAAACTAGTGAAAGATTCAATGATTATGTAAGGAGATGGAAGAAGTTAGCTTCAAAATTAACCACCAGGCCAACATGAAAAAAAGCAGTGAGGATGATCATCATAGGGGCATTGCCATGTGTAGGCACCATAATTAAGGGCATATTGGTGCAAAACTTTGAAGATCTTATAGAAGCTAGCTTGTAAGTTAATAAGTTAGAGGCTAAAGCTATATGGCAAGAGAATAAGTGCACCATCCCAAACTTAAGGAGAAGGGAATAAAATAGACGATGTAAATGTAGTGAGAGCCTTATGACAATTCACTCATTTGGGAATGCCTTTAGCTAAGGCATTTAAGAGGTTATAAAAGAAAAAAGTGTTGGAACCACTAACACTGAGGCCACCTTTTAATCCACTTTCAAGAGGATATGATGCTAATGCTTATTATGCCTTTCACTAAGGAACCGAGCATAATACAGATGATTATTATAGGTTATGGCTTGGGATCCATGATTTTATAGACAATAAGATTACCATACCCCAAAACATTAGAAGGTCAAATATAAGGGGGAATCCTTTTCCAAACTACCATAATGTTCCACCCCCAGCCAATGGACATTTATGATAGTTTCAAGATTTCTTGATGAAGGTGTCATGGCTACCATTAAAATGGTGACTTTTGTGAAGGCTACAATTGTCATTTGCACTATTAATCTCAATGAGAGTTCAAATGAGGAAATGAAGGAAGTAAAAAAGAAGAAGATGATTAAGATAGGGGAGGAGAGTGATAATGAGAAGGCAAAAGAATAGGTGAGCCATGTCACTTGAAGTGGACAATATTACCCTGATGGACAGGCTCCCTAGGAATCAAAGGTTGAGGAAGAAGTGAAAAAGATTATGGTAAAGGAAAAGGAAGAGGATAACCCTATTTTGAGGCAATTAAAGAAGATGTTGGCCTAGATTAACATATGAGAGTTGATTATTACTTCCTAAGAGCATAAGAAGGCTATGGTTAAAGCTCTATAAAGTATGATTATCTCTAAGGAAGACTCCAAAAGATGTTATTGCTTTGGTTGCAAACAAAGTGAAAGAAATAAAGGAATCATAACTTAACTTTATTCATAATAGTCGAAGTGAAAAAAAGAACACCATGTATGATGGTTGATGATGGATCAAGTATTAGTGTTTGCCCATTGAAATTGCTAAAAAGTTTGGAGTATTAAAAAATGACCTAAAGGCCTCAAATAGCATTACTAGGACATATGACGATAATAGAAGATTGACCGCTAGAATATTCAAGACTATAGTAGAAATTAGGGTTATAGAGATAGTAATTGAGTTTACAATATTGGACATCCCTGTCACCTCTCATTGTTGTTAAAAAGGCCATGATATAATCTGTTAAGAGGAGTACCATCTATGGTGCACCAAAAGGTCAAGATCCCTTATAAAGGTGAAATAGTGACCATCTATGCAAAGGTTAGAAAGATTGCATCAACATTAAGTGTGGTTGTCCCACACGTTAGAGGTTTTTGGGTTGCTAGATTTATAGATAAATGGGTTGAACTAGAAGTGATGGGTATCATGAAGAACATAAACTTTTTTATGTAGTCAACAATTAGGGAGGAATTAAACAAGTGTGCCAGAATTTCTCGAGATTCCTATTTAAACTGCGAGAAGGGAAATTGGTCATCATGGGAAAGGAATAAAGTTAGAGGTGAGGGATCTACATGATCCACTATCTAATTTCTTTATAAAGGATGGAGAGGTAGTTGGAGAGATTGAAGAATGGTCTACTGTGGAATAAAAGAAGAAAGTAGAAGATGGTACAATGGATGATCTTAAAAAAACTTTCTTTCAAATAGATGTTGGAGAATTTGACTATCAAAATTATCAGGATTCATTATATGAGGAAGATGAAAATAAAAAAAAAAAAGAAGAAGAAAAGTAAATAAGTGGTAAAAAAGAGTATTCAGGGATTATTTCAACCCATAGTTCTATTTGGCCTATAGACTAGTTAGTTGTGGAATGACAAGTATAAGACATCTAAGGAGGAACATGAACAGTGCTACTTGACCAATAGTTTAGGATAACGGGTGAAGATCATAAGAGGAAGCAATCTAGTTGGTGAATCAAGATATGCCCTTGGTAGATCTATAATAGGGTTATACAAGGATAAGTAAGTTCACTAAAACGATATATATATGGTTGAGCTTAGCTGACATTAAGAATATGATTATCAACTCCATTAAAGATGTGGGAAGTGGTGCTGCAACACAAGTAAATTAGGCTGAGTCGGATAGGGTGGCACTTTGTGAAAGTTTTATGAAGATCAAGTTAAAGGATGATAAAATGAAGCAGGACTTTGAAGGTGTAATGAAGGCCATGGCTGACCTCGAGACAAGGGAAAAGGCATGTTTTGCATGAGTCAGTGACCTAAATGCTACTATTGGAATCACTGATGAGGGGAAAAATGAAGGGGAAAAGAAGATTGATATTGATGAGACCCCTGCCAACTTATCAGAAGAAGTCGTCTTTCTTGACACCACTGATGTTTTGGTTTCGAGCCTCTTTGAAGATAATGATATATTTATTGCAATGTTTAAGGTAATGAATGATGAATTTGCTTATTTATGTGATGTGCTCCCTAATGGTAGTGTGCATAGCATGCATCACTTCATCAACATATTTAATATTAATTTTATGCAACCACTGCATTTAATCTTGTCACATAGAAAAATCTAAAGATCTTACTCAGTGTTAGTGACGTCACGCTAAAAGAGCTGTTGGTCTTGAGCACTAAGAATGGGGGTTGAATTGGTGGAAAATTTAAAACTAATGGAGGGCAGGTAATGAAAAATGGATATAGAAGAAGTGGGAGAATAGATGGGGACATAATATTTTATGGAGGTTCGGGTGTTAACTAACCCTACATTCATTCTTCAATTCTTTACAAATTGTATTCTACTAACACTAAATGGTGTTTTCAAGCTCACACCAAACTTGCACACTCTATGTTTTATGGCTCAAACACAGTCTTACAACTTATGCTTCAAGGCTTACATAAAAATCTCTAAAGTGTTTTCCCAAAGGCTCAAACTTAACTTGTTATAAGAGTTTTACAATTACGCTAACTCTCAAACCCAATTACAATGGTGTTCAATGCTTACACGAAACAATAACAACTCACATACAGGAACTAAAGGTTGAGAAATGGAATTGCAAGAGTTTGGCTATATGTAATGTTATTCTCTTGCATTCATGTCTGTTTAGTAGAGTATTTATCGACAATAACTACCAAAGAGACGTTACAATTAAACTATGTCAAAAAAGGCATGCCAAGTAGATCTTGCAATTAATGATTGTCAAACAAATTTTATGTTCATGACTAGTCTTTCACAATCACGATTTCTCTTCTTGCATAAAATTTACTAAAATCGTAGTAAAGAATTTTGTTTTTATTTAATGGCTAATCCACGTGGCATGCTATCATTGTTCTTCTAATAAAAATAACCTTTGTGCTCTTCCAACTAAATAAAAGTCATGGTTACGATTTATTTTTCTCTTGGACATGATTATCATTGTGAATCTACCTATTCGATAAGGAGAATTACTTCACTAAGTTGTGATCTCAATGACTTTTCACCCTCACGAATTTTGATGTGTTAGCGATTATCTTAGACACTGGGTAAGCTCTAATTTTAGACTTGGTTGCCTCTAGGCAACTCCAAAAGTTATGATGGCGATATTCACCGTGGATCTGACAGTTTGGACTTTAAAATCAACACTTAAAATTGATATTAGAATATTGTAAAAACTATAAAATCAACACTTAAAATTGATGTTAGAATATATCAATCTATATTGTCAAGATCAAAATAGAGTTTTGACTTAGGTTTGACTAACCTAGCCTAACAATCTCCCCCTTTTGATTTTGGTACCTTAGATTGATTTTGCAAGGGATAAAGAATTGCATAAGTGTTAAGTTGAGATGGTTAATAATGTTTAACAAATAAAACTTGTTAAGATATTAATTTAAACTCAAAATACAAATAAACTAATTGAGATTTCTCCTCTTCAAATTATACTCCCCCTTAATTATGTGGTGCAATTGCTTTCACTATTTCTCTCCTCCTTTGTTAAGATAAAAAATAGAGAACAAGATAATGATAAGGATAAGTATAAAGTGATGCAAATAAAGAACAACATATAGAGAACAAAAACTTCAAATTTTATTGATATAAAAACATAAACATAATCAAACATAAAAATGAATTTATAGATCACAAACTTAGGCCATAAGATAAACAAAATAAAAATATAAAAAAATTACAAGCCTAAGAAAACTAGAAAATTAGAGAGCTATCATCATCATCAAAATCTCCAACTTCCTCATCTCCTCCTCCACCTTGTGCTTTATCTCCTTATCTGCTCCTTGATCTTCCACTTCTTCTTAAGTGTCCTCTCAATCTTCAAAATCTGGGAGATGGCAAGGTGTTGCACCCACCTTCTCTTAAAGGTTTTCTAAGTCATTGTGAAGGTGGAAAAAAAGAAGAAATCTCCTCTTTATCTTACACATCACCTTGTCCAACTTATTAATAAAAGAGAGAGAGAGAGAGAGATGGCATAAGTCTTGGGTTTTGCTTTGGGCTCAAAAGATGGGATTGGTTTGGCATCTTACTCTATCACAAACCTCTTCCTTTTTGAAGCTTGAGTTGTTTCATGCTTCTTAGCCCTAATAGACCCTAAGGTGTACACATAAGTATCAGATGGATAACCTTGGCATTTACCAGACAGGATAGATAAAGGATCTTTTGGGAGGGTAAGTATTTTTTTAGTAAGGAATTTTTCATTTTTCTCATTTAGGGCTCCTACATAACAGTAAATGGTTGAGACATAAGAGGCGAGGAGAAATAGGTTTTCAAGCTTAGTACTCATATGAATCAATTGATCCACAAGGTACCAAACTATTTGAATTGGCCAATTTTTGGTTAGTTTAAACATAAATGTTGTCTTTCTGGGAAACCCTTTCGTTCCCATCACCCCTAACATTTACAAAAAAGGTAATGATACGATGAAGAAGCTATTTTGTAAGGGTTTTAATGTATTTGGCCAAAGATGTTTTTAGGTCATGTTTAGTTTTAATGGATATCTTTGACCAAAATTCAGAATAAATGATATCGAGTGCAGAGATAATGAAAGGTATATTATCTCATACATGAAGGTTGAATAAGGTAGAAAGTTAGGTAAAAGTTATAAAATGGGAGTCCCCCAAAGCTTTAAAACTAACCCATATGAACCTGCTTTTGACTATGCTCTCCTGCTCAATATGACAATGCATATAAACTCCTTGACGATTTCCTCATACCTGAGTTCATCTATGAAGATAAACTCATTCCACCCTAGGTTTGATAGAAAAGCATGGATTTCATCCTTGATTCCAAGTGACTCAAGGAGAAAGGTAGAAGGAATTTTACTGAGTTGCATTATCTTGTTGGAATTTGCTTTGTACCTATCTTTTTCTTCTTTGGTTATTCCATTCATTAAGTGAAATGCATGAGGGCTTAAAGTTGGGTAATGCCTTTCCCTTTCACTATTCTGGTTATTTTCTTAGGTGTCATGAGGGGAGTTGAAAGAGTTTAGAAGGTTTGAGAGAATAAATGAGTAGTAGATGAGGATATAAGTTAAAAGTGGAATAGATAAGTGTGAAGATGGTTTAAATAGGTAGAAAATTGATGAAAAATGCCAACAAAATGGTAAAAAGTATATTAAATGAAGGGTTAGCATCGGTTGATAGTCAAATCAATAAATGCTTGATAGTTACTAGAATTCACGATTGCGACCACTAATTGCAAATTTTGTGAGTAATAGATAAGAATTCCTCAAAAAATGAAGGAGTCAACAGTTAAAAAAAATTGAATTTTGAAAGAATTTATAGTGGCAATCTAAAATCACTACAGCGAATTAGAAGTTTGACAGAAAATTGATGAGTGACTGTAAATAGCGACTGTAAATTATGAGGAAAAAAGAAAAACAATGAAAAAATAAGAATTAGCCTTCCTATATGTGATTCACTTAATGTAATGATGATTTGTTCAAGCAAATAGGCATAGAATAGCTTAATTGCATAAAGAATTAACACATCCAAAGTAATTCAACATACATAATTATCAAACATATTAATCAATCAATCAAAATGACAAACACAATGAAGAGTGTGAGGTGAGATCAATTATCACCCTAGGAAGCTTCCATCTAGCATCCCTAGCTCCCTCTTAATGAAGTTAATCCTTTCTCATTAAAGGGTTTTGTGAAAATGTTTGCAAGTTGATGATTAGTGTCAATAAACTTTAGTACTACATTACAATGTTGGACATGACCTCTAAGAAAATGATGTCTAATGTCAATGTGCTTACTCCTAAAGTGTTAGATGGGATTCTTTGAAAGATTTATTACACTTGTATTGTCACATTTGATAGGAATGTGATCAACAATCTTGTCATAATCCTTGAGTTGTTCTTTCATCTAAAGAACTTAGGTGCAACAATAACCCACTGCCATATATTTCGCTTTAGCGGTGGATAAGCAACTAAAACTAGTTTTTTATTAAACAATAAACTAAGAATTCTCCTATAAATTGGCAAGTTCTATAAGTGCTCTTTCTATTTAATAAACTACCTAATCCATATCCAAATACCCAAGAAGTCTAAATGATGAGTTCCTTATATACTATAACCCTAAATACAATGTGCCAAGTAAATATAGAAGAATCTTTTTAAAGACATTTAAATACAATGTGCCAAGTAAATATAGAATAATCTTTTTAAAGACATTTAAATGAGATTCCTTAAGGCATGATTGAAACCTAGGATACATGCATACACTAAACATGATGTCTGATCTAGAAGCAATGAGATAAAGGTGAGAACCAATCGTGGCTCTATACTTCTTTTCATCAATTGGCTTACCCAATTCATCTTTGTCTAGTTTGATAGTAGCACTCATTGGTGTCTTTGCTACTTTGCATCCATCCATGCCAAACCTTTTTAGTAGATCCTTCGTGTACTTGGCTTGGTTGATGAAGATGCCCTCTTTGGTTTGCTTGATTTGTAGATCAAGAAAAAACTTAAGCTCTCTTATTATACTTTTCCTGAATTCCTAGTCATACACTTAGCAAAATCTTCACAAAGAGATTCATCAGCAGTACTAGATATAATGTCATCAACATATATTTGTATAATGAGTGTGTCTTGATTGTGTTTTTTGCCAAATAAATTTGTATTAACCTTGCCTTTTTCAAAATCATTTTTGAAAAGAAATGAACTAAACCTTTTACACCAAGCTATTAGAGCTTATTTTAAACCATATACGACTTTATTTAATTTGAAAACATGATTTGGAAATATATGAGACTCAAAACCAGGAAGTTGTTCAACATAAATTGTAACATCCTTATCCACATTCATTAGCATTCTGACATGAACGTATTCATTGCATAAATGATTTACAATCTCAAATGAACATAAGCATTGGATAAATGATCATGTAGATATGTGAATTGGATAAGCATGATGATGACACTTGCATCATTGCATTTGGGACATTTAAACACATATGTAATGTTTGTATGGTTGCATAGAAAATTATGTTATGTTGTGTGCATGTTATAACATCATAAATAATGGTGTTATAAAGCTTATTTAATAGTATAAGGAGCATCTAGGGATTAGGAGATGGATAAAGGTGCTTAAATAGCAAATAAGAGGGACTAAAAGAGGAAAGTGAACTTCTAACCAATGAAAGTGAAACACCATGATTTTGTCTTATGGAAATAGGTTTACAAGTGGAATTGTTCACCCTTTAGGATCAGAACAGAGATGCTAAATGTGAGAGATATTATAAGAAAGAGTGATCTAAAGAAGAAAGAAAGAAAGGATGATGATGATGAAGAAGAAGAAGAAGAAGAAGAAGAAAGAAAAAAAAAAGAAAAAGAAAAAGAAAAAGAAGAAGAAGAAGAAAAAGAAGGAGAGAGAGAAGAGTGAGCTCCTTAAGAAATAATACTAAGGTTTTCTGATTATGAGAAAATAGATAAGTTATTTATCTTTTTCCCATAAGAAATTAACCCCTCATTATAAGTTAATCATGCATGGTTAGTGAGAATTATGAAGTATTTCAAGTAGAACTCTTGGGTGGAAGTTAAAATTTAAGAGAACAAGAGCTGATTATGTTGGTTTTATTGTTAGACTAGAATTTTATACCCACGAGTTTATAGCCCTATAAGAGGAATTAGGGAAAGCGAAAAACATGAAAGTTGTAGCTTTATGCCCCATCTAAATGCATATGAAACAGTTTTGATTGATTTTGTATGTGTGAGGAGATGTGGCTCTTTCCTTAGGGTTGGTTGACAACCAACCGAAATCACCTTAGTCTTTATATTTTTATATATTTTGATGACTTTATGTGCTGATTTAGACAAAGTGTAAAACATAAAATTTGTAGGGTTATATCCCTTCTAAATACCTTTAAAGCAATTTTGATTGAATTGTTGTGTGGAAATGGATATGGCTCATTGATTGTGACTGACCGTATACCAAGATGAAACCTCACCTATCTTTTAATTATGTTTTCCAAGAATTTGATGGTCATAAATTTGGAATTTGGTGATGTGACCAACTTGAATGTTGTATATTTATGTATTATCTACATGCCTGTAAAATGTTTTTGCCAAATCTAGCATGGTTGTTGAGAAATTGCCCATTCATCATGACTGACTGTCATTATGTTGAAAACCTGCTCACCCTAAGATTGGACATTTGTTTTGGTGACTTTATAGACTGAATTAGACAATGAGTAAAACATGGAAAATGTTCTTTTATGTGTAGTGTAACTTCTGATAAATCAGTTTTGTAATTTGAGATATACCCAAGTCTGTAAGACCTACTCAGACTGAGATGATATTGAAATAGGGCAAAATTAAAAAATTCACCACATTTTATGTGTATCTTATATTGGCCTAAAATTTAAATATGTTCTATCATTATATGTCTAGTTTATTTGAAAAAAAATAATTAAGTCATTTGGATAAGTATATCTAGAGTTATTATTATGAGAGTGTAGGAAGCTTAGGCTGCCATATAAGGAAAATATGCATAAACACTAGGTCCATTTGTATGGATCATGCCATAGTTACATACCAAGCATTCATAATCATTTTGACATACATATAACCATATATGTATCCAATGTTAGAATCTCAATACTTTGAGGAAGCCTTAGAGAGAGAACCAACCTACCATAAAGGTTGGTCACATTAAAAGGTGAGTAAAAACCATAATTAGATTCTAATGTGAATGTGTGATAATTTTATAATATGATTATGTTCTATTACATGTATATGAGATTGAATTATCACAGTTTACATGTGAATGCAAGTCAAGTGAGAATTATATGCTCTTAATGATTACTTGGTATACCATTGTGAATGAACACTTGCATATGGAACTAAAAGGATGTTATGACTGACTTGTCAAACACTTGCAAATCACATGGAAAAATGGACTAATATGTCATGTTGGCACATGTTATTGATAAAATGATCCACTTGTTATATGCAGGCTAACAAAATCAAATGTCACTTGAATCACATAAATTCCCAGGAGTAGTGTTTGCCTTACAAGGTCATGACAAAAATCAACCTATTACATTAGCACTTGCATAGTCAATTGTTATACTTGTAATGTATCCTAATGAATTTAATTGTTGGTTGTGCCATAAGAATCTAATTATTGTTTTTATTCATTGAGTTACGACTCACCAAATTGCAATTATATTTTTCAGATATTGAAGCATATATTTTGGATACTTCGGTGCATAAAGTTTTATATAGACACATAGACCACAGGTCATCGACTGAGTTTCAAATCTCTCTCTCCTTTTGTCATGCACATGTATTTAGATAGGAACTAGTTTATGGTCATTAGCTATTAACATTAGTTAACATACCTGTACACTAAATGCATGTTGGATTGTGTATGTATGATGAATAAACCTTTAGGCGCATGTATTTTTGGACATGAACGCCATGATTTATAACTGAAGATGGTAATTACATAAATTTCCTCCTCAATGAGACCATTCAAAAATGCACTTTTAACATTATTTAAAAAAGTTTAAAATTTATGTGACATGCATATGCTAAGAGAATTCTAATGGCCTCTAATCTTGCTATAGGGGCATAGGTTTCATCATAATCAATGTCTTCCTATTAGTTATAACCTTTTGCAACCAATCTAGTTTTGTTCCTAGTAACAATATAACAAGAATTATTGATGGCTTTGCCTAAAAGGAATTAAGCAAAGAATACTCATCGAGCATAGTTCTAGCGATCTCTACTGATGTTCTATTTTTCTCTCTACAACACCATTCTGTTGCGGAGTAATAGGAGTAGAAAATTATGAGAAATTTCATTCTCAAAGTAATAAGTTTCAAAAGATTCATTTCAAAATTCTTTCCCATGGTCACTCCTTATAGAAGAGATGAAGTAACTTTTTCATTTTGAACTCTTTTTTCAAAACTTTTAAAAGTATCAAAAGTGTCACCCTTATGAGCTAGAAAACACACCCAAGTAAACCTAGAGTAATCATCAATTAGGACAAATGCATAATGCTTCCCACCTAGACTAGCATTATTAGTAGATCCAATTATGTCTATATGGATAAGTTAAAGAGGTCTAGATGTACTTACAACATTTTTAGCTTTGAAGGAAGTTTGATGTTGCTTCCTCATTAGGTAAGGTCCATATCTCTTGTCCTTAAAGAATTTTAGCTTGGGAAGACCTTCCACTAGCATTCCTTTAGATAGGCTTTATAGGAGCTCCATGCTAGCATGACCAAGTCTTTTACACCAAAGCCAAGCTTCATTGCTAGGAGAGATAAGTCACTTGAAGGATTGTTTAGCCAAATTGTCTAAGTCAATTAGGTAGGTATTGCCCCTCCTTTCACCCTTAAAGATTACCTTCTTATCCACCAAAATGGTAACCCAACATTCTCTATAAAGGTGACTTTATTACCTTTATCACATAATTGACTTACACTTGTAAATTATGTTGTAAATCATCAACTAAAAGACCATTATCAATAAATTAATAACCATTCTTACAAATTGTTCCAATTTCAATTACCTTACCCTTGGCATTATTCCCAAAAGTGACATTGTCACCTTCCTTCTCTTTTATGGCTATGAATAACCTTTTATTGCCCATCATATGTTTTGAGCATCCACTAACCACATGCTAATCATTGTCTTTGTTGGTGTACATTCCTACAACAAAAAATGAATCACCTTTATTTAGGTACCCAAATTTAGGTCTTTTATTTCTTTATCTTCATGTTCCTTACTAGAGCTGTCATCCCAAGTGGTTTTGAAGCTTTTCTTCTTTTTTTTTTTTTTTTTTATCCCTTTTCTTCTTCCTTTTCAGCTTGGGGCTTTCATATTTAATGTGGCCTTGCTTGCCACACTCATAGCATGTTACTTAATTCTTCTTTTTTTGAGGTTAGGAGATGCCTTGTTGAAGTTCCTTCTATCCTTCCTTATTCTTTTCAGCTCTTTGGTTCTTTTAGAATGCATGGCTAGCTCCTCCTCTTCTTTTTTCATTATCATTGTCACTTGAGACAACTTCTACCTCTTTGTCTTTCATTAACGATTTAAAGGCCAAGGTCTTCTTTTATATTTTGTCATTGTTGTCCCTTTGCCTTCACATCTTCTTAAATTTCCCATCCTTTTTAAGGCTAGTTCATAAGTAAAAAGCTTGCCTATGAGGACATCTATTGGCACCTTTCAAATTTCTCAATTTAACTCTTGAATGCTACACACCTTTGCACTCAACTTTTTAAAAGGTAAAGATTTGAGTATTTTAGTGTTTACTTCATGATTGGTGAGTACTCTTCTGACTTTCTTCATATTTGTGATGATGGATAGAAGTCTATGCATCATATTAATGATGCTTTCATTATCTTTCATCATGAATAACTTATATTCTATCACATACATCTCAAATCTACTAGACTTAACCAAGGTTGTGCCTTATGATAATTCTCTAAAGCTTTCCAAATTCCATGGGTGGTGAGGCAATGTTGTACTCTTCTTGTTTCCTTCATTAACAAAAAGCAAAGAAGAATGCCATTGCCTTTTTTTCCCTTCCATTTGATCTTCTATAAGCTTCCACCTCCTTCCTTGGGATTAATTCTTCACTTCCATTAACCAACTTGGTAGGAGGTTTCCATTCTTTTGAAATTATATCCTAAAGATCCATTACATAGCTGTCCAAATATATCTTTATCCTATAGTTACAATGTGTATAGTCAGATCCATAAAAGTATGGTTTGAGATGGGTGTGGATTCCTTTTTGTGCCATTTGTCTTTACTTACACAATTAAGGGTTTCAATAAGACCTTGTTTTGATACCATTTGTTGGACCTTGAGCACCAAAAGGAGGGTTGAATTGATGAGAAATTAAAAAAAAAATAGAGGGAAGGAATGAAAGATGGACATAGAAGTAAGAGAAGAGATAAAGGCATAATATTTTAGAGTGAGTTGAGTGTTAACTAACCCTACATCCACTTCCCAATTCTTCACAATTGGGTATTTTATAACACTAAATGGAATTTCCAAGCTCACACCAAACTTGTACACTTTGTGTTTTATGGTTCATACACAACCTTACAACTTTTGTTTCAAGACTTACACAAAAACCTCTTAAGTGTTTTCCTAAAGGCTCACACTTAATCTATTACAAGAGTTTTACAACTAGGCTAACTCTCAAACCCAATTTCAAAGGTGTTTAATGCTTACAACCAACAATACCAACTCACATATAAGAATTAAAGGTTGAGAAACAAAATTGTAAGAGTTTTTTTATGTTTATTGTTATTCTTTTGAATTCATGTCTATTTGGTGGAGTATTTATAAGCAATAACCACAAAAGAGACGTCATAAAGAAACAATGTCTAAATCTCTAAGGCATGCTAGGCAGATCTTGCATTAAATACCTGTCAGACAAATTTTATGATTGTAACTGGTCTTTCGCAATTGTGATTTCTCTTCTTGCACTAAATTTGTTAAAATTATGGCATATAACCCTGTTTGTATCTAACTACTAGTCCACGTGGCATGCTATCATTATTATTCTAAAAAAAATAGTCGTTGTGTTCTTTCAACCAAATAAAAGTCATGATCTAATTTTTTTTTTCTCTTGGATGCGATTGTCAGTGTGAATTTGTCTATTTGATAAGGAGAAGTTACTTCATTATGTCATGCTCTCAAAGACTTTTTCACCCTCATGAATTTTGATATGCTAATGGTTAACTTGGACACTTGGCAAGCTCATGTTATGGACTTGGTTACATTCAGGCAACTCTAAAAGTCATGATTGCAATAATGGACGTGATGGTCATCGTGAATCCGACTGTTTGAACTTCATAGCTTAATTGGCAAGATCACGGCTATGATTTGCTCCATAAATTTGTCTGAACCAGATTCATTCATTGCTTTTGCAATATTGTGATTGTGAAGTAAAGGTTCTTGAGCATAAATTAGGATGCCTTTCATAATGCTTGAGACATAAACTCCCATCTAACTTCCAATGCAAACCTACCTAAAAAATTACAAAATCAACACTTAAAATTGATGTTAGAACATATCAATCTATATTGTAAAGATCAAAAGAGAGTTTTGACTTAGGTTTGACTAATCTAGTCCAACAAGAGCTATAAAAAGTTTGAATATCTACTTAAAAAATATATAAAGGGCCTTTGCTTGGACATACAAGCATATACTGGAATTGATCAATGGATAGTCAATCATAGAATTCATAAGGATGAGACCCAAGTGAGCTCAGTTTGTTAAATAGGAAGTGGCAAAATAACTAAATGCCAAAATTTTAGAAATAGTTGACTATCCCAAGTGGCTTGTTAACATAGTGCCAATATCAAAGAAAGATGGGAGAGCGAGGATATGTGTTGACTATAAAGACTAAGCTTGCTTAAAAGATGACTTCCTTCTACCTCATATTGATGTGTTAGTAAATAGTGCTGCAACATGTATCATGATCACTTTCACGGATGTATTCTTAGGATATAATTAGATCCTCATGGCAACCACAGATGAGGCAAAAATAGCTTTCATTATGAAAATAGCTTTCATCACATATTAGGGAACATATTATTACAAGGTAATGCTTTTGCATTAAATAATGCAAGGTGATGTACCAGCAAACGATGACCGCCTTGTTCTATGACTTGATCCACAAAGAAGTTGAAGTGTTCATATAGAGAGTTGACTAGTATAACTTAAGATTAAATCCTACAAAGTGTGTGTCCAAGGTTATATATGATAAATTATTGGGGCATGTTATAAGCAAGAAAGACATCAAAATGGATATAGACAAGTGAAAGACATTCAGAACATGCCAGCATCTAAGATAGAGAAAAATGTTTTAGGGTTTCCTTGGTCGCCTTTAGTACATTAGTAGGTTCATAGCTAGACTCACCCCTATTTGTATGCCAATCTTCAACTTGTTAAAGAATGACCAAATGGTAAAGTGGAATGAGATGTGCCATAAAACTTTTAAGAAAATAAAAGAATACTTAACTAATCCACCAAGTATTAAAAACCCCAAAATCAGGAAGGCTATTGATCTTACATCCGACAGTATAGGAGAGTTTTATAGGGGCAATACTGGCACAAGAAGATGAAATGGGGAATAAACATACCACGTGTTATCTCAATAAGAATTTGCTCCTCTATGAATAAAAGTATAATCAAATAGAGAATATGGTTTAGCATTAGTTTAGGCTACAAAGAAGTTGAGGCATTACTTTCATTCATACTCTATCAAAGTGGTTTCAAAACTTGATAAAGTTAAGTACTTGCATGAAGCCCCTTCCCTGACCATAAAATTAGCAAAATGTCTAATACTGTTGATAGAATTTAGCTTTAAGTATGTGAATAAAAACGTGATTAAGGGATGAATAGTTACCAAGTATTTGGCATAACAACCATTAATGGAAGAAACATAAAAACTTCCCTAGTTCTTAGACAAAGGGTTAGGAGCCATTAAGCCTTAGGGTTAAAAGATGTATTTTGATTGAGCAGTGAATAAAAAGGAAGTAGGGGTAAGTGTAATTCTTATATCATTGAAAGGAAAGCTTTTCCCTATGGCTAAGAAGCTTAACATTAACGTGACTAATAATATGGTTGAATATAAAACTATGCATTTGGGTTTGAGTCTTTGTTGCAAATAAGGGTATAAATAATTAAAGTGCTTAGGGGCTCATTATTGGTCATCTCTTAGATAATTGATGAATGAAAGATAAAAGAGGAATGCCTAGGCTCATATTTGGACATTTAAATAGATTAATCCAAAACTTTTAGAAGATAGTATTTTCCCATCTGCCACGGGAGGAAAATGTAATGGTTGATGCTTGGCTACTTTAGTTTCTATTAGGGATAAATCGAAGAAAATGCAAATGAAGCCACTGATCACATTAAGATCCGAGATGTTATGTCATGTTGATATAGAGGTGATACAAGTGACAGTATAAAATGTTAAAGAAGTGTTTCATATGAGGATGTGAGAAAAGTAAATAAGCTTATTATATAAAAAACTCAAAAGGGCATATTAGATAAAAATAAGAGCATGTAAAAAGAACAAAAAGAAAGAAGTCCGCTAAGTTAAAAACTTGAAAGGGTAGTTTAGGCAAAATTAGGACATAAAAATAGAAAAAGTAAAATGAAAGTTGATAGAGTGTGATTGACCACTAGGGATAGTAACTGGTGAATGATGGAACATGAAATGGCAACAAAGGAAGCCGAGATAAGAAGTAGGAGCCGACAAGGTGAAAGTGTTAAACAATACAATTAGATGATCTAATGTGCCATTGTAAAAAGTACTGATCATGCATTTAATTAATTTGTAGTATGCAAAATGTAATGGTTCACATTAAGTATAATATTAAAAGGTAAGGTAAACACTTACATAATCAAAATAGTCTTTTGTTAAGCATTTTTGTATGGTAAAATGAAATATAAGAGGTTTTTTTTCTTATATGCTCATTTGATGTTGTTGAATGTTTAATGGGTCCTATCATATGTTGTTAACTATCACATAATCGAGCTTCGTGGTTGGCATCATTAGAATTTGAGGCTTTAGGAGCAAAATGTTGTAGATGTAGTAATCAACCTAGGTAGCCTCTAATTTATCTAGGAAGCATTCAGCTAGAGGCCCTTCAGTAAAGGATGGAAGAAAACCCAATACATCTCGTACATACCTAAACTGATGATGGACTTTAAACCGGTCATGGAAGATGGCTGAAGTCAAAGCAGTAATGATCATGTAGTCTCCATAAATCCTCAAGGTGACCTTAGTGAGCCTCTGTCAGGGATAAGTTTAGTGGATATCAGAATTGGTGATGTGAGATAACCATTCCACCATTTCTTCTTTAGTGGCCATAGGTATTGACAAGTGATGATTTGAAGGATTAATGACCTAGGAGGGGACCAAACTTTGCCATTTATTTCAAATTGATAACTTTTTTTATTTGTATTAAATAGGTAATCCAACTACTATTTTACTTTTAGGCTGAGGTCACTAGTGAAAATCTAGTGACTTATTACTATTGGGCATTGAAATATAATATTCAAAGAATATTTGTACCAGTAAATGCCATTTCATAAGACATATAAGTAAGGATGCTAACTTCAGTCCGATGATGTGGATGCTTATATGGGCAATTTATGATGTCATCTAAAAATTACCTTTATCTTTACTGTGAAATCCCTAAACTTACATTTCCTTCTTAACACTCTCATTCACAATTCACTCTCTTACTCAAAGCTGTTTCAATCAATGCAAACTTAAATTGATCAAAGCTCTTTGAAGATCAAGATGGAATAAAACATTGGTTAAGAGAGGAGTAGAGTTATGAATGCTGATGAATATATCATAAGAGGAAAGCTCTTCAATTGTCGATGTGAAAAGCTTGCTAAATTATTTGTCTTAAATTGTGAATGATATTGGTAGAAAATTTTGGGGATGCTCCTCCCAAGCAAGTAATTCTGGTTCCCTAACAACCATGAGCTACATTTGAGTTATTCATGGGTTTCATAAACTATAAGGGTTCCCTGACATTCATAGATTTTAGTAAGTTGTAATCTATGGTGGGTTTTTTTTGTATACTTTTAGATGTTTTGCATAACTAAATGCTTTTGGATGGGTATGAGCTACTTTTGGAGATTTGCATGAGTTGGATTTTAACTTTATCTTTAATGCTTTTGGATCATTTGGATGAGTTAGATTTTAATTTTATCTGTAATGCCTTTGTCATATATAAGGATTATTTATGAATATAGGGTACTATGCACTATGATTTGTTCAAATGGCATGATAAGTGGCTTAGTGAGATGATAATTTTGTTGGTGAGAGAGCTTAGGAGCTTTAATTCCAAATTGGAGAAGTTTTATGTTTAAACCAGTGAGGCCACTGCAATAAACCATGGTCATTTAAAGAGGCAAATTAGCATCATTGAATTTGATCTAAAGAAAACAAAAGAGGAAATGGCATCAACGAAGCACATCAAGTTTATGCTTGCTCAACAATATCAAGTATTAGTCTTTCAACAAACCACCTATAAATCCAACAAAATTCCAACAATATAATGACTAATAATAACACCGATAAACTTTGGCAAGTCATGTCAAAACATATTTTAATTCTCAAGTCATAATTCATCAAAATCTCATGAAAATAAGTAATTCAAAAGTATAAAAATCCTTTCATCAATATATTCATCAATATCATTTGATTAAACAATAATTTATTCCATTGAGTATATGTTCATGGCATTTAACCAATCACATGTTTAGTACCATTAGCTATTTCCTTACCTCCTATTTGAATCTATTAAGTTGTGAATGATCCTGACTTATTCCCAATATTATGTTTAATGCCTCAAGGACCTATTTCAATGCACCAAATGAACCCATGATGATACAGTAAGATTTCCATCTTGTTATGGACATATGCTCTAGTAAAATATCATGATCTTAGTAGGTTGTTTCTATAATTACTTTTGCCCCACAAATCCAAATGACCTAATTATTTTTTTTCAATTAAACTAGACATATATGGGTACAACATATCCAAAATTTAGTCTAAAAATATACAATACATAATTTATAGTTAATTTTATAAATTTTCCATATTTTGGGTATAATTATACACTAAACAGTCTCGTAAACTTAGCCACATCTCAAAACATATAAGTCAAATTGAAAAATTGATTTATATATGATTAGTTAACATATAAATGAACATTTTAATCTTTCACAGATGCTCTAATTCAACTTCTAAGGGTCTTAAATGAAATGATAAATCTCAAACTTTTCAGGCATGAGTAGGTTTAGGATTAGCCCAAATTGAGGAGTCATATCTCTTAGCACATAAAAGATCAAGGAAAACTACTTTACAAGAGTTTAGATAATATATAAGGATACAATTTTCATATTCTTCACTTCACCTAATTCTGATTCTAACCCCATGGAATTACTGGAAAATAGAACTAAAAGCTGAGCAGGTTTCAACAATAACCAGTCACATTCAAAGGGTCATATCTCTTCACACTGCTTATTTAGAAATACTATTTTGCAGGCATTTAGATGAGGCATAAAACTACACATTTAAATCTTTGAACTTTTTGAATTCATCTTCTAGGGTTATGAAATCATAGGTACAACAGTTTTCCATAAAAACAAAATTAAAGGAATTTAACTCATATTCACTACCAACAACTTCCCTACATGAATCCTAACTATAATTACTTTATAACTTCTAATATTTTCTTATGATTAACATGCCATAGAGGAGAAATTTTGTGGGAGAATAAATATGAAATCACATGCCTTTTACCAAAGTTAGGAAACCTCATGATTCTTCCTAGTTAATTCATTTCTTCTTCTTCTTCTTCTTCTTCTTCTTTTTTATTTTCTTAGCTCTCTTTCTTTTACTATGCCTCCTAATATTTTTCCCTCTCTAATATGCTCCTAAAGGAAGAAAAATTCCATTTGCATACCTACCTTAATAAGACAAAATCATGATGGCTGTTCCTATTGGTTAGAAGCTCAATTGTCCTTTTTAATCCATTTTCTTCACTCATTCATCACTTTTATCCATCTATTAAACCCCATATGCTCCTTATTCTTTTAATAAGTTCAAAAATACCATTATTTAAAATATTATAACACACAAACAACATATGACATGACACTATGCAAACATCATATTCATATTCAAATGCCTCAAATGCAATAATGTAAGTGTTATTGTCATGTTATGCCATGTGATGCATATATTCAACTATAACATAATTAAAATGCATATGAATTAGGTTGAGAATGTAACAATTTTCCCTCTCTTACAAAAATTTTGTCCTTAAATTTTACTTACTAGAACTTTAGAATAGATAGGGATATTGTCATCTTATATCTTCTACTTCCCAAGTGGCCTCCTTAGGTGAATGATGACTCCATCTCACTTTAACGATGGGTATCACTCAATTCCTTAACTTTTTTAGTTACCAATTAAGAATTTCAATTAGTTATTCATGATGAGTCATACCTTGGACTCAACTTTCCCTATTTACCAAACCTAAGAATGCCTTTCCTTGGTGAAACCTTCAGTTGCCTATAATCAATACATAATCATATGCCCTCATCCTGTTTCTATACAAAAAACACTGGTGCCCCCCAAGGAGATGTGCTAGGTCGAATGTAACCTTTTTATAATAACTTTTCTAATTTTTTCTTTAATTATTATAGGTTCACTGCTGCCATTCAATATGGTGCAATAGGAATAGATGCCACTCTTGGTAAGATCTTAATGTTAAAATAAACTTCTCTATGTGGTGGTAAACCTAGTAAGTCATCAAAAAATACTTTTAAAAACTCTCTCACTATAGGAATATCTACCAAATCCAAACTAGGAATATTGGTGTCCACCATGCTTGTTAGAAATAAGTCATTACCTTTTTTGATTAGTTGAAAAGCCTGAATAGTTGAGATTAAACAAGTTAGAATAGTTTTGCACTCTTTAACAAATATAACTCTTAGTTGTCCTGAAGATCTGGTCATCAATTCTTTAGTATGGTAATAAAAAATTGCTTGATATCTTGCTAACTAGTCTATTCATAGAATAACAACAAATTCCTTAAAATTTGTTGATATCAAATCTGCAGGTAATACAACACCCCACACTAGCACTAAATAAGTTCTACATACTTTGTTTGCAACCACACTACCTCTAGCAGGCATCAAAACACCTAGAACATTTCCTAAGGATTCAACTATAGCATGTACCCGTGATACAAATTCAAAGACATAGATGAATGTGTGGATCCTAGGTTTAGTAAAACATAAGCATCTAAATCAAAAAATAGAAACCAAAAGCAACTTTAGGAGCTGTTGGAGCCTCTTGATGAGTGATAACATAAACTACAACCTGTGGTTGAGTATGAGTTGTCTATCCATTACTGAAAACTAAAGTTGTTCCACCATGTCCTCCTCTACCTCTACCTTACCCTCTGCCTCTTCTTGTGTCATGAATATTCTCCCCAACATTACTATACCTAACTACCTAAGACTCCCCTCTGGTCAAACCTACCATTGGACAATCTCGACTCATACAACCTAGCAGTCTACAAGTATAGCAAGTAAGCCTTTTAGGTCCCCAACACTCTCTAAAATGAGTTATTCCACAATTAGTACAAATTGGGACTACACCTCTACCAATTATGCCAACTAGTCCTCTTTTACCCACTGAGCCTTTAGAACTACCATAACAACCTCTACTTGATAACATTGAAACTAATATACCAGGTTAACTTTATCCTCTGCTCTTTGATTGCTAGCAACTCATTGAAATTCTGATCCTTTAGATTATGTGAAACCACCTCTTTTTGTTGCTATATTTGGTTATCCACTCCACCCTACATAATTTCTTTTTCTTTTTGCCTTAATTACATTCTTCTCCTAGATCACCTTACATTATTCTCCTAGATCACCTTCTCAACTTGAATAGTTACTGCTAATAATGTAATATAATTGTCTGGCTTAATTGCTAATAGATCTTGAATTTCTAACCTCAGTTCCCTTTCAAATTTCTAACTTCAATTCCTCTGTTACTACATACTTTGGGCTATATCTTAAGAG
The DNA here is from genome assembly GCA_949677035.1 of Omphalea diandra. Lineage (NCBI taxonomy): Eukaryota > Viridiplantae > Streptophyta > Magnoliopsida > Malpighiales > Euphorbiaceae > Omphalea > Omphalea diandra. The sequence goes on along the minus strand of CATIWR010254320.1, from coordinate 2,308 downwards.
GTTAACAAGTTGAACCTTATAATCCACCACTCTCATATCATTTTGCTTTAATTGGAAAAACTCCATCTTCTTCTTATCTAAGTATACTGCTAGTGTGTTTTTATTTACAAACTCCCTTAAAAAATCATCACATGTTAAAGTCATCGATTGAACAGTGCTACCTAAAATAGTCTCCTACCAATCTAAGGCATTTTTTTGAAGTAAATATTTTACATGCTTTAGCTTTTGCTTTGGGGTGAATTCAAGTAAATTTAAGATTCTCTCAATTCTTCTAAACCACACTTTAGCCTCAATAGGATCTATGATGCCCTTAAAGTCAATTGCCCCTTGCTTCATAAATTTATGATAATTATTGTCTATAGTAGGTCTTGCATATGCTTGTGCTACAAATCATTGCATCAACTCAGTAAATTGTATGTTATTTGGGTTTGCATCCATAGTTGGATTATTTCTTGACATATCAAGATTCTCTGCAACATTGTTAGCATGCTCACATGAATGAACAGACTTAACAGACTCATTTCTAATCTTACGACCAACATGAACTCTAATAGATGCATCCACACTCTTATATGCTAATGCATGTAAGTATTAACTCAATGCAAATATCATATACAACATATTCACATTACACATGTCTATAAAATCATTTACCTATTCTAATAGCACTAAAATGTGACATCCCATTGACTAATCATTCCTAAAGTAGGTGCATTAACTCATTCATAAGACATGAAATACTAAAGGGACAAAACAATATTAAAATTCTCTCATGCCATCAATTGACACTAAAAGCCCTTTCTTCAATTATTTTGAACACTATGTATCTTATATTATAATATATTAACTATTTACAATAAAATAAATATGGCTAAACAAACTAAAATACTAATAAACTTCATACTGGCCCAATCTCTATCAGATTGCTAGACAATAACTTCACAATGCAAACTGGATGCAATCTTTAGTCTACTTTTCTTGAAAGAAAATTTAATGCAAAGGAGTGAGCTTGCATACTCAGTAAGTAAACACATCATGATACTTTAATCACTAATAACATAACAAACATTTAAATATAAATAACTCATCATCACACCCATGCTCGAAATAAACAGTTTTTACCTTTTAATGCCACACAAGCTATCAAATGTTATTGCCACATAAGCTATTATATTTTGTTGCAACATATACTATAGGATATCATTGCCACATAAGCTATTAAATGTTGTTGCCACACATGCTATATATATCATTGCCTCACAAGCTATAAAATGGTGTTGCCACATAGGCTATCATATATTATTGCCACACAGGCTATAGATATCATTGTTACACAGACTATCAAATGTTATTACTGCACAGGCTATCAAATGTTTCTACATATGCTGTCATATATTTTTGCCACACATGTTATAGATAACATTGTCATATAGGCTATAAAATGTTATTGCCACATAAACTATCTTATATTATTTCTTGCTCAACAACATCAAGTTTAGTCTTTTAATAAATCACGTATAAATCTAACAAAATTCTTGTAATATATTGATTAATAATAACACCTATAAACCTTGGCAAATTATATCACAATATATTTTCATTCTTGAGTCAAAATTCATCAACATCTTATGAAAATAAATAATTTAAAAGTATAACAATATTTTCCTCAATTTATTCATCAATATCATCTCATTAAGCAACATTTCATTCCAATGAGCACATGTTTATGGCATTTAACCAATCAATTGTTTAGTACCATTAGCTATTACTTGCCTCCTCCTTTAAGCTATTAAGCCATGGATGGTCCCAACTTATTCTCAATATTATCTTCAATGCCTCAAGGACCTATTTCAATATACCAAATCAATCTATGATGATAAAGTAAGATTTTCATCTTGTTATGCATGTATGCTCTAATAAAATATCACGACCTTCATAGGTTGTTTCTATAATTACTTTTGCCTCATAAATCCAAATGACCTGATTATTTTTTTTAATTAAACTAGACATATATGGATATAACATATCCAAAATTTCAGTCCAAAATATGTACTACATAATTTATGGTCAATTCTATAAATTTGCCTTATTTTAGATGCAATTATATAATAAACAGTCCAAGAACATAGCCATATCTCAAAACATATAAGTCCAATTCAAAAATTGATATATATATATATATATATATATATATATATATATATATATATATATATATATATATATATATAGTAAAATAAAAATATTTAAGATATATCAAGGGATGTGTTTTGTGAGACTGACGAGGGGGGAGGTGGGGTAGGGGGGG